>JAJKFI010000102.1:3739028-3749460 GCA_029204185.1 Lerista edwardsae | reverse complement strand
CTTTTGGGTTTTTAACAATTGAGTTTTGTGGGTTGAAATAGCCAAATAAAAACCACAAACCACCGCATTTTGGTGTCTAAGGTATTCCCCAGAAATTAACAGAGACTACTTGTCCAAGTAGAAATAATCCTCCGGCTGCATCTGCTGACATTGTATCCCCTGTATAGTGTGATAGTGTACACTTTTAAAGCTCCTCAAATTTAAGAAAGAAAGAGAGAGAACTTGCATTGAGAATGTAGAATAAAAACCCACAGCATTGCAATTCGTCAAGACTTTTTGGAGAAAATATCACTCAAAACCACACCCCTACCAATTGTCTAATGCTTTGGGGTAGCTTACTAACTGCAGTCAATGTGCGGTTATTTTCACACACTTGGTGAGGGATTGCCTCTGAAAGGCACTTGGAAACAACAGTGGCTACGTTCAGCCAACTTCAGCCAAAGGTCAAAGCCAATGAAATCTGTTGCCCTCGTTCATATCCTGGCAAGGAGCGTTCGGTGGCCCTTAGCCATTCCGTTCTGTGCAGGTATGGAGCAGTGGGACTCCGTCATGTTGCTACTGAATGCAGCTTCATGAATATTTCCCCCCTTTTTTTTGAAGATGATTTTATTGATTTTTTTAACTATAAAGATATAGGTAAGGATAGTCAGATACATGGAATAGGAAGACAAAGGTTAAACAATAGGAATTTGGAGGTGGTTCGAGGGTTACATCAATGTAAACAACTAACAATTGTTTACTACAGTATATTCCATCTGGAAGGATATAATTACTACAACCACATAGAAATGTATCTATTATTCATTATTAATTCCAATCAACAGTAGCTTCACAATAAGTTAGCTCAAGCAGAAACCAGAAATATAAGAAAGAAAGAAAAGTTAAAAAGTGTATATATGCATATGTCTAATTTATAATAAAAAGCAAACAGGAAAGAAAATAATATATAAAAATGTGGGAAAGAAGCAGGGAAGTATAGCTTTATAAAATAATATTGCTTAGAAGTTGTAATAAACTGTCAAATAATTCTTTATATATTTTTCCCCCTTTCCTGCAGCCCGAGCTCTTGTGTGCGATGTCTGTGAAGACTATATACTTAGATTGCTCTGCGTTGGAGGAAAAGGAGTCTGTATAGCTGAGCCTGGACAGAAGTGTATCCTCATCAAGACTAACAGGCCACCCCAGAATCTCTGGCGAATCCGAAGTAAGGATTTTATTTGAGAATAAAACAGCCAATATTATCATGCCATTGTACAAATTGATGGTAAGGCCACACCTGGAATATTGTGTCCAGTTCTGGTCGCCGCATCTCAAAAAGGACATAGTGGAGTTGGAAAAGGTGCAGAAGAGAGCGACGAAAATGATTACGGGGCTAGGGCACCTCCCTTATGAAGAAAGACTGCAGCGTTTGGGGCTCTTCAGTCTAGAAAAAAGGCGCCTGAGGGGGGACATGATTGAGACATACAAAATTATGCATGGAAGGGATAGAGTCGATAGAGGGATGTTCTTTTCCCTCTCTCAAAACACCAGAACCAGGGGGCATCCGCTAAAACTGAGGGTTGGGAGAGTTAAAACAGATAAAAGGAAGTACTTTTTTACCCAGCGGGTAGCTAATCTGTGGAACTCTTTGCCACAGGAAGTGGTGATAGCATCTGGTCTTGATGCCTTTAAGAGGGGATTGGACGGATTTCTGGAGGAAAGGTCCATCGTGGGCTATAGGCAATGATGGATTGTGCAACCTCCTTACAAAGGTGATGGGCTACTGGTACCGGGTGCAAGGGAGTGGCAACAGGATGCAAGCATCTTGTAGTCTCATGCCTTCCTGGGGCACCTGGTGGGCCGCTGTGAGATACAGGAAGCTGGACTAGATGGGCCTTTGGCCTGATCCAGCAGGGCTCTTCTTATGTTCTTATGTTCTTAAGACCAACATAGCAGCAACAGCCGCAGCAGCACAGTGCAGGGCAAGGGGAAGTTTTCCCCTTGCACCTGCGTAAGCCCCAGAAACCCCTAAGGGGCTGCTCGGATCGGCGGCGGCTGTTTCGCAGCAACAGGTCAACGTGCGCAGGAGCGGCACAAATTGGGGCCGCCCTGGCCGGGGACGGGCGTTAGGATTTGGCACTACGGCCGTCCTGTGTCCCTGCCCCTGTCGCTGCCACCGAGTTACGCCCGCGGCCTGCCTCTGGAACACCAACTGCTGGCGCAAGGCAGGCGCTGCTGATGGTCGCGTCGGTGCCCAAGAGTCGGTGCTGCGGCTTGCGCAGGTTTTGCGCCATACCACCGACGCTGCTGCGCTTGATGGCCCGTTTGCGCCAGCGCTGGACCGGCGGAAGAGAGTTGTGTGGGCGCAGTGCAGGGATAGGACTTTGCTCCAAGTTAGAGCGCAATCCTAACCCAGCATGGCGCTGTCACCAGGGCCCAGTGCTGTCGCAGATGTTGCACACTGAGAAGGTGGCTTTGGATCAGGGCCGGCCTTGCCAACGTGACCAGTGTTGTCCCATTTTGGCCCCCACTTTGGGGGGCTCCCCACCATCACAGCGAGCGTATGGTCTGCTGCTGCAACCAGGACCTCTATGGGGTGTAGGTCATTGGGGCAGGCAGAAGAGCTTCATCTTGGGCCTCCCCACCTGCCCCTGCCTCCGAATGGCCCCAAATGGGCCTCCTGGAAGCAGCTGGCGGCAATGCCATCATGTTACCACCAAGTATTTCCAGGTGCTGAACTTTGCATCTGGCGCCACAAGCGCTCCTATTGGTGAGTGGGGGGCCCTTCAGGGAAGGTGGGGGGACCGTAGGAATGGGCTGCATTGGGCTCCTCTGCTCCTAGAACCAGCACTGCATTGGATTGTGGACCCAGTTGGATGGTCTCTGGGCAGGAATTTGGGATTGGGACCCTCTAACAGGCTTGTTTTCATGCTCTCTGCAGACCCAGGTGACTATGTGCTTGAGAGAAGATGCTCTGTTCCTGACGATGTGTGCGATCACCTATCGTTTGAAGATGGCTATGAGACGAAAACTACCTGCTGCGATCATGAGGACCATTGCTTGTTCCCAGTAACGGAGGATTAAGATTAGGGGCACTCTGGTGTTGGGACAGCACTTAACTGGTCTCCAAACTTTTGAGCCGGAGGGGCCACATCAAATATCGGGCATGGTGTCGAGGGCTGGAAAAATAAATATATTTAAATTTAAAATTTAAATAAATACTTTGGAGATGGAATGTATGAATGAATGAATGGGCTCAAAGTTGCAGGATTCCTCGCCTTGCCCCTCCTGGGGTAAAGGCATCTCCTGGGGTCCTTCCAGATAAGCTCCCCCCACCCTTGGCTGGGGCCATCCCGGTCCTCTCCGGGGTGACGATGACATCACATCGCAGGTGCAGACGCTTGTCAGTTTCCTGCTCTGTTGGCCCACTTGAGTTTCACGGGTCCTCCCTTGGTGATGTGCAAACGTGCCCTTGCCCCGTGGAGGCTCCAGCCAGCTCCCACCTTGCGCTGTACACAACTCATGCGCAGGCACATGGGCCTGCCCTTTCCAGCACAAGCTAGGATTGTGCCCTTGGTGTTCAACATGTCCCTTAAGAGTGCACGTGCCTTTCAAAATGTATTTCCATCCAAACAGCTGGATTAAACTCAACTTCCCCTCTGTATCTGCTGTGCCCAGCCCTCTTCCATGAGGGTAGCCAAAATGGAATCACCCAACAAACAACGTCCTGAACGTCGAAGGTCTGCAATCAGTCAGAACTTTCAAAAGGAAGAAGCAAGCCAATGGCGGTAGACGCATCCTAATGCTCTTGGCCTGTCTGAAGAGGTGCAAAGGCTAAGGAGAGGATCTAGACACCTGTAAAGGATTGACTACCAATTGGGATGCTAATTCCTGTCCTGAAATCTCCCACGGACTAGGGGAGGGGAGGCCTTTTTTCCCGTGCAAAAACTAAAATTCACTTGAAATGCAGTGGAAGACTGAGATGGGGGAGGGAGAGAGAAGGGTGTGTGTGTGTGTGTGTGTGTGTGTGTGTGCCACTGGGGGGAGGGTACACTGGTATGGCATTGTGTGGGTGCCTCCACCACTGGGGCTGTAGCTCCCTTACTGTGGCTGTAGTTGCACCAGCTCCTGAGACCTTGCAATGAACACCTGGACTTGAGCGTGTTTTTTTTTAATGTTGGACTGCACTGCAAGTTGTCTAAGAGTACAATCCTATAATATGCCCGACATAGCAGGGCTGTATCCTAAACCCATGATGGGGCTGCTTGGATCTGCGCCCACTCTTTTGCCGGCACAGGTGCATGTGTGCAGGAGAAGCCTGAATCGGGGCCGCCCTCACCAGGCACGGGCTTTAGGATACAGCACTCTGGCCATCCTGTGTCACCACCCATGGCTCTGCCCAGTTACGCCCACGGCACGTTTCAATGCGTTTAGATTGCAGGATTATTCTGCAACGGAACACACCCTACAAGAATGTATTTTAGCATGTTTATTCTTTGGAGGCAAAACTGCTTTTATCTCGGCAAGCCGGAAGGGAACGTCAGGGGTCCTGGTGAAGAGCAGAGCAATGATATATAGTACACTTTGCTCTCAAATAGCTCAGACTTCTCTGCTTCCAAGGAAGCTGAGATTGAGATGGCTCTGGAAATGCTTCGGAGAGAGGCGTATTGTGGTGCTTCCATCATCAATACTGGCCTGCATTTGGAAATGCCTCTCTAAGAATATTTGGTTATAGTGCTTGGAGTATGTAATGGGGGCGAGGAGTGGAGAGTGACAGAGGCAAAGGTGGGAGGATCGTGTCCTGGGAGGGGTGGATTGACGGTGAGTCCTCCGTCTCCTACTGTATTTATTTATGGACTAGCTTTTTGTTACCCGGCGTTGCCCGGGTAACAAAAGGATCTTCCAGAGTTTATGAGTTTTGCACCCCTTCTCGCCCCCCATGCTGATGGGGGCCAAACCCAGACTCAAACCGCGTCAGGAGCGTCTCCACTCACCTCGGTGACCCCAGAAACTACGGTTCCGACGCCAATTTTGGCCATTTTTGACCATTTCCACGTGGGGCCCCCTGTGCACCCCACCCCCAGGGGCGGTGGAGGGCCTGACCCCCACAGTGTTTGTCTCCAGGCCACAAGGCATGTGCATGCCAAGTCTGGCGCCAATCGCTCCAGGCGTTCCAGCATGGCGTGGCGGACATCTTGTTTCACAACCCTTCTCACCCCCCATGTTGAGGGGGAGCGAACCCGAACTCCCACAGCATCGGGAGCATCGCCACTCGCCTCGGCAACCCCAGAAACTACGGGTCTGACACCGATTTCATCCGTTTTCGACTGTTCTCACACGGGGGGCCCCCACGCACTCCCACCCCCGGGGGCGCTGGGGGGGCCTGACCCCCGCAGTGTTTGTCACCAGGCCGCAAGGCATGCGCATGCCGAGTATGGCTCCAATCGCTCTAGGCATCGCAGTGGGGCATGGCGGACACTGTGTTTTGCACCCCTTCTCACCCTCCACGCCGAGGGGGCACTGAACCTGGACTCCAATGGCGTTGGGAGCATCGCCGCTTGCCCCGGCGACCCCAGAAACTACAGATTTGATGCCAATTTTGCCCATGTTCGACTGTTTTCACACGGGGAAGCCCCTGTACCCCCACCCCCAGGGTGCCAGGGGGGTCTGCCCCCCATAGTGTTTGTCGCCAGGCCGCAAGGAACACGTGTGCCGGGTTTGGTGCACATCGCTCCAGGCATTCCAGCAGGCCATGGTGGGCGTTTTGTCTTGCACCTCTTCTGGCCCCCCATGCTGGGGGGGGCGAACCCAGACTCCAATGGCGTCGGGAGTGTCGCCGCTCATCCCCATGACCCCGGAAACTATGGATTCAACACCAATTTTGGCCGTTTTTGACCGTTTACTCGTGGGGGCCCCTGCACACCCCCACCCCCGGGGGTGCTGGGAAGGCCTGACCCCCATAGTGTTTGTCGTCAGGCCGCAAGGCACGTGCGTGCCGGGTTTGGTGCGCATCGCTCCAGGAGTTCCAGCACGGCATGACGGACCTTTTGTTTTGTACCCCTTCTTGCACCCCACGCTGAGGGGGCCCCGAACCCAGACTCCACCGGCATCAGGACTGTCCCCGCTTGGCCCGGCGACCCCGGAAACTACGGACTCGATGCCGATTTTGGCCATTTTCTACCATTTTCACGTGGGGCCCCCTGCGCACCCCTGCCCCCAGGGGTGCTAGGGGGCCCCGCCCCCACAGTGTTTGTCGCCAGGCCCCAAGGTGTATGCGTGCCAAGTTTCATGTCGATTGGTCCAGGCGTCACAGCGGGGCATGGCGGACATTTTGTTTCGCACCCCTTCTGGCCCCCCACATCGAGGGGGCCCCGAACCCAGACTCCAACGGCATCGGGGGCATCGCTGGTAGTCTCGGTGACCCTGGAAACTATGGACTCGATGTCAATTTCGGCCGTTTTCGGCCATCTTCATGAGGAGACCCCCGCGTACCCCCACCCCTGGGGGTGCTAGGGGCCCCCGACCCCCGCAGTGTTTGTGCCCAGGCCGCCAGGCGTCCGCATGGCGGGTTTGGGGCCAATCGGTCCAGGCGTCACAGCGGGGCATGGTGGATGTTTTGTTTCGCACCCCTTCTCGCCCCCCACGTCGAGGGGGGGCTGAACCCAGACTCCGACGGCAACCCCAGAAACTGTGGACTTGACACCGATTTCGGCCGTTTTTGACCGTTTTCACGTGGGGACCCCCACGTACCCCCACCCCCGGGGGCGCTAGGGGGCCCCACCCCCCACAGTGTTTGTCGCCAGGCCGCAAGGTGTATGCGTGCCGAGTTTCGTGCCGATCGCTCCAGGCGTTGCGGAGCCTATGCGAAACATACATACATACACACACACACACAAACCCACACTCTTCTTTATATAGAGAGATTTATTTGCAGTTGTGAAGGACCATATTAAATACGGCTCTCAGACATAAAAGCAACAGAGAATCCCATAATTCAAATTTTGTTTAAACATAATCATTGTCAAGAGCAATCAAACAACAAATCATGAAATAGTGATAGGACAGCCAGGATGCAGAGGCATTTGTGGATTAGCTGACTTGCGATGGAACTTTGCAACATAAAACAGTTTTCAATTGTTGTCTTGCAATTGTGTTTGCTGTTTGGCAGAACGTTGTAACTTGATGTACCATCATATTTGGCGCATGGCGGTCACTGATTGCCACCATGGGACTGTATTTAGCACTTGATAGCCCTGGGTAGTTGGCATCCAGTGATGCCTGATGGTTGGTTGGCAGCTACCTGACAAATCAACCACTGTTGTTGTATCTGAAGGCATTTGGTACACAACACCTGACAGCAGCTGAAGGGGATGTTGAATGCATTTCTCAGTTTGATGGTGGAATGAAAATATGGTGGCGTGGCATTCTGGAACCAAATATTAAGTGAACACCACCGCAACTGCTCAAAGTAGATAATCATAGAACCCAGGAGATAGCAAAGGCTTCGCTTTGACAGCAAAGGCTTTCACAATCCTGCTAAGGAGGAGCCCAGACCACTAGGAGGTTTGCACACAGGTCTACTGGGCTGGTGAGCCTGTTGGGGCTGCTGTTGTGGGGATGACAACGGCATTGCAATTGTCCCGGTCACTGCAGCATTCGGCTTTCACACTGCCATACTGCGGGTCCAATTGAAAGATGTCGCAAACGTCGCTTGCCTGAGTGCAGCCTTGGCTTATAGTGCCCTTTACATACCCTGCAAAAAGGAAGGGAAAAGGAACGTAGTTAGCAGGCTCTGACGATGGGCAAGGGGAAACCCAGCTTTGGGCAGCACCTTTTGGGGAGCGGTGGATTGGGAGGTGTCCCCACGGCCCTCTTGCTTGCCCCCTCACCCTCCCACCCAACAGGGGCTCCTCTTGCTGCTAGCGGCACCCTAGAGGAGAGGTAACGCTATTCCTCATCTGTGGGGGGCACTCAATTATCTCGTCTCCCTCCTCTTCCTCCTCTTTTTCAGAACTGTGCAGGGAAACGGCGATGTTGCCGTTTGTTCTTGAGGAGCCCCTACATTTGCCAGTTACCACTGATAGCTTGCAAGGAGATCCAATCCGTCAATCCTCCAGGAAGTCAAGCCTGATTGCTCCCTGGAAGGACAAATCCTGAAGCTGAAGCTCAAGTACTTTGGCCACCTCCTGAGAAGAGAGGACTCTTTAGAAAAGACCCTCATGCTGGGAAGGATGGAAGGCAGAAGGAGAAGGGGGCGGCAGAGGATGAGATGGTTAGACAGTGTCACCAAAGCCATGAACATGAAATTTGGGCGAACTCCAGAAGCTAGTGGAGGACAGGGAGGCCTGGCGTGCTGTGGTCCAGGGGGTCGTGGAGAATCGGGCACGACTTAGCGACTGAACAACAACAACAACAACAACAACACTGATAGCTAATTGGCAGCGTTTACAAGTGGCAGTATTTAGTAGTGACTCACAGCCCCATCTCGAGGGGCCTGGGCAACGACTGAGCTACTACCGCTGCATCCTACCAGTGCCAGACAGGTGCCAGAGGCTCCTAATTCCCTTTTTCTGGGCATGGGCTCAGGGCAGGTGATGGCTCTCCTTGCCACTGTGCCAGCTGTTTTGCTAGCTGCAAGGGGAGGGCCGTGTGGCCCAACACGGAGGTCAGGATCTGGTGGTGAAGGTCACCGCCAGTCCCACCCCCCACTCCGCCCCTCCCCCACCCAGGAACACCCTCCCCACACTCCCCCCTGGGGCATTCCCAAGGCCTTACTGCTGGCACCGATGGCATTTTACAGAGACACAGGCAGTGCACTCATTCCGCCTGCAGTAAGCCTGGAAGGATCGGGCCCTAAGTTTGCACCTGCTACAATTTTGGCTTCCCAAACTCTGTTTACATTAGATGAGCTTATTGAAGCTAATATGAAACAGAAACCTACGACATTTTATCCAGGCATCTCATGGGGAGGGAATCCACTCCCTTGCGTGGACTTTTGTGGGTGAGCTCAACCCTGTCCTGCAATCTCTTCCCTTAACCTCAGCTTGAGAAGGGGGTATGTGCGTGCACGCGGGTGTGTGAAAAGACAGGCAAGCCTGAGAACCGTCATACCTACGAAGGATTCAACTTTCATGCATTGTTGTCTTGGTCCTGCTGTACATGACCCCTGTCCATTGACACAACCTTTCCGCATGTCAAACGTATCGCAGACAAGGCATTCGAGTGCTTCAGCTGTTAGAAAGAAGAGGGCAAGGTAGGAACCACCCGGGGATAAGCCCAGTGATGTCATGCAGTACAGGGGAAACGCGGGGGAACTCAGTTCCACTAGTTAAAATTAGGGCTGACTCCGCCCACTTCACTCTCCCTCCTCCCCCCTCCCAATTCCTCTGCAAAGAGCTTTTCTTCTTGGTTGGCCAGCACTCAGAGGGTTAAAGGGAGCGACTCCGGATTCCTGGGGGGGCAAAGGCAGTGATGTCATTCAGGGGGAATGGACCAGAACGAGCATTCCGGATCCTAACGGGCTCCGTGGCTGGTTCTGGGTTCCCAACAAGTGCCAATCAAAAGTGAGTTCCTGTTCCTAAATCATTTGAATGACAACACTGGATAAGCCCTACTGAAAACAGCAAGATTTGCTTCTAAGTTAATATGCTATTGATTGCAATATTTATATACCATATTTGTATATGCTCGCTCTCGCTCTCACACACACACACACATACACACACCATATTTATATACTCTCTCTCGCTCCCTCCCTCCCTCACTCACACACACACACACACACACTTCCAAACTTGTCTTAAGTTATTTCCAGCTATTCACCCATAACAGAGCTGAGCAGGATGGCAGTGCCGAGCACCAGAATCTTATTCATCTTCCTTTGCCCCCAGTAGCTGACGGTTTGGTAGACAATCGAGGTCTTGTCCACAGAACGCAGGAGTCGAGCAGGGAGTCGGCAGCACCTGCGATCTTTGCAGCCTGCGATTCTCTCCGCGCTTATCTGGAAGCAACTGGGTGAGAGCAGAAAGGTCTATGTTCTTTGGAAGGTTTCAGCTGAGTAGTCAATGCTTAGTCATCAAACGAGTAAGTCTTCGCTGGAGAGCCAAATGTTAGAAATGAGATTCAGGCACTGTGTCCGCCCCAGCCCAGTTGCTCAGGTACATGGAGATCCAGGTCTAGGATTGGCTACTGGTCGTGATGGCTGTGTCCCACCACGAGATCCAGTGGAAGCCCAGCTACAGGGAAGAGGAGGGAGAGGGATGCACGCTCCTTCCTGCTGGTGAAACTGGCATTCCAGAGGCAGTGTAAAGCGAGCCACATGGGGCGCAATCCAGCAATGGGATCTACAAATGACCTGGGGGAACGCTGGGTGGGACTTCCGTGGGGCTTCCGCGTGATTGGCTGCCCGTCTGCAGCGTTCTGCAGCTGTCCTGGCCTCGGGGGGGCTGCCCCC
>JAJKFI010000102.1:3673873-3732608 GCA_029204185.1 Lerista edwardsae | reverse complement strand
GGTCTCCAAGCCCCCAACTCTGCTATTATTCACACAAATACACAACACTCTATCCACAAGGAACCTAACCCTAGCGGATAATGAGGATTGACTGTACACGGTTCAACAAGGACAAAAACCTGAAAACAGGTCCAATGGGGAAAATCACCTTTTCATGAAAAGTCATTAGGGAAAGTTACCTGCGAAGAACTTGGTGTGCCGACTAATTGGCTATTCAGCAACATGTGTTCAGGGCAGGCCGGCTGTGAGAAGCTGAACCCTTGGACTAGTTTGTCAATGCTGTTTGGACTGCTGTCCCACATCGAAAGGCCAGTGCCTGGTTCTGGCTGGGAATGCGAGGTGATTTTTTCTTCACTGCAAACACAAACACGTATTGTCAGGGCGCACTGCAACGTTACATTTCCTAGTGCTACTTACTCTGAGATTTTTAACTGAAGATATTTTTCACCTGCGTGCACTCTTTACTGGAGAGAAGTCCATATCGGACCGAATGTGTTTGGAAAAACCGCCTGGAGAGTCAGAAAGTCCCCCTGACGATACCCAAGGACGCTTAATGCCTAAAGAGAAAGGAAACACTGATCAGGGTTTAGAAGAACACGTTTTAGGGTGCAATCCTAACCTGGAGTTAGGCGGGCACAGTTAGGCCAGCAAAGTTTATAGGCAAAAAAAAAAAGATGAAGCTTAATGTTCCACCGTGCATTTAAGACACTTACCTTTCTTTAAAGGCTTTGTGTACCATCTATCTTTTTTAATGTCTGCTACAGTAAGCCTTGATGTGGGATCCTCAGTTAATATTTTGAGGAGTAAAGCTGCAAAGAAATAAAAAAAGATTAGTTACAGGTGACCTAGAACTTTAGATGAGCAGCAAAAAGTTTGGCTTTTAACTAAACTGCAATGCCTTTGAACTTGCAAGCATGTTTTGTATTTCATCTCCCAGCTTCAAACAAATCGTTAAATGATTTTCAAGAACTGAACTCTTTGGATTTTACATTTCTTTCAAATAAGGATGTAGTAAGGACAGTCAGTCAATTGAGGTACCCAAAGGCAATGAATCAATCTTCTTCCATGGTGGAAGGTATATCTTCTTTTCTTTCCAGTCGCAGTATTCTTGACAAATGTCACTAGGCTGGTCCCATGGCAATTCTGCAAAAGAGGAAGTCACATTTCTAAAAAGCAAATTGCAGAATTGGGGGTGGGAGACATTCAGAAGGCATTCAGGACAATGTTTTTTTTTAAAATAAGCCTATTGCAGAATAGAGTGGCCAAAATTATTAGTAGGCTGGGGCACCTCCCATATGCTGGGTAAAGAAATTTTTTCTGGCATTTCTTGAGGAAAATATGCAGTGTTTGGGGCTCTTCAGTCTATGAAAAAGGCAACTAAGGGGGGACATGATTGAGAACACAATCCTAACCTGGAGTTAGGTCGGCAGTCAGGCCAGCAACGTTTGGCCGGCACAAGGGACACCGTAAAGTATGTTTGAACCACTTTCAGAGTCAGAGAGGCCAGCACACAGACGTGCGCCATCCTCCCCGACTCCGAGAGCGGTCCAAACACACTTTATGTTGGCCCTTGTGCTGGCCAAATTTTGCTGGCCTAACTCCAGGTTAGGATTGTGCCCTAAACAAGTGACTATTTTAAATCCCCAGCAGATATGTAGAGGACACCTAAGCTTTACTACCACTGCAGAAGGGCACGTTAAAAATTGTGCTAAGAGACAAAAGCCAGGTTAACAGAACAACACACAACTTGGAAATCACTTACCTCCGGCCAACATAGCAGTGAGAACTATTCCGCACGACCAGATGTCAACTGGCTCAGCGTGGAATTCTTTTCTTTTGAGCACCTCTGGGGCGACGTACGGGAGTGTGCCACACAACTTGTTCAACAATCGCTCACGGCCGTTGTACTTGTATATGGTCGCTAGCCCAAAGTCAGATATTTTGAGGTTATCTACACAAAAACAAGCAGAAAATAAATTTGCCTCTCTGACCAAGCTGTGCCCCAATGAGAGTTGTGCCTTAGTGGGCATTAGGTCTTCTGTCACTTTCTTGCTCCAGATCAGAAAGTCAAATGAACTGCTAAATGGAGCAACCCCAGTCACAGGCCGTGCACTGCCAAATTATAGGGGAGATAATTGTTTTGTGTCCTGCCTGCAGAACAAAACCCTGAAAGCAGAATGCTGGACTGGATGA
Source organism: Lerista edwardsae (assembly GCA_029204185.1). Taxonomy (NCBI): domain Eukaryota; kingdom Metazoa; phylum Chordata; class Lepidosauria; order Squamata; family Scincidae; genus Lerista; species Lerista edwardsae. The sequence continues at coordinate 3,730,415 of JAJKFI010000102.1, read as the reverse complement.
AGTTTTGGCCTGATCCAGAGGGTCACGTTCCTTTTTGAAAAACACACACTGATATGCACATCTTTAAAACACATCCTAAGAATGGCAAGCTTTTCCACCCTCATTTTCCAAAAGCCACAGACCTCCAGACCACTGGCGTGATTTCCTCTTACCTCTATCATCGAGCAACAGATTCTCAGGCTTAATATCCCTATGTGTCACTCCCAGGCTGTGGAGGTAGACCTTTAAAAATGATAAGAGCTCTTAATTCCATGTTCTCCAAAGAAAATTAAGTTAGTTTTACAAAGCTACAGAAAAGAGACTTACCACGCCGGCTATGAGCTGGTGGAAAAACTTCTGGGCTTCGGCCTCAGGCATGCCTATATCTGGCTCTGTTGGCAGACACATTTTGTGCATTAGTAACTTATCAAGAAAAAAGAAAAAAAGCATGCCCAAGATCTTAGGAAAGCTGCAGAGAACTGAATGCATATTTCTTGATTTCTAAGCCTCTCTGTCCTTAAGGCTCATGGGCGAGTAGCAAACTAAAGACCACAAGTAACGTGTACACAAAAGTACCCCTTATCTGGAATTCTGAAATATGGAATATTCTGAAATATAGAACGTTTTTGAGCGCCAACATGACTGTTTTTTTTTTTGCCTAAAGAACTAAAATCACAAACTGTATAAATTGTATAAAATAACGTTCAGGCTATGTGTATAAGAGGTATAACGAAACACAAAATGACTTCTGTGTTTAGACTTGGGCAGCATCTCAAAATCTCTCATTATGCAAAAGCAGAAAAATCTGACATTCAGAATACTTTTGGTCTCAAAGCACTTAAGGGATGCCCAATCTGAAAGTCCAAATAATAAGCAATGCAATGCTTTTGTTTAATTGTCTGGTTTTGCAAAGTAATTAAGTTTTGCAACTTTGCAGCCACAAAGAAAACATCCTTATGTGCTTTTGCAGTTGAAACTTGGTGCAGATGGAATATTGAAAGGCAGTTCTCAGCAGGTCTAAGAGCAAGAGGTCTCCAAGAATGGCAGAGAAAGTGAATACAAGTTGACACATTTCTGAGATGAATCGCTAGAAGATTATACTAGGGTCCATCCCCCTACCCTGTAAGATCTCTTGTACCTATTCGGTCAAAAAGCTCTCCGCCACTGCAGTACTCTAGAAAGAGATACTGAACGCTGCCTTCTCGTCGGTGTCCATAGAACTTCACAATGTTCTCGTGATTTAGCATTTTGTTAATGCAGATCTCTTTCTTAATCTCATCTGGACACTCCATAGCACGTTTCATGTCGACAATCTTTACTGCAACTGCTTCTTCGGTGCGCTTGTTCACAGCCAGCTGAACTCTACAAAAGAGAGGGAAAGCAAGATTATAAATAGGCTTTCCAGTCTGGAAATTACCACTAGAAAACTGCATTAGTCTCTTCTTGTCTCCCCTCTACATTTTATACATTACACCATCCACGGTATATATTTTCTCCCATAGATAGTTCAAAAAATCAGTTCCAAAGTTGGAGCTAAATTTCTTCCAAGGTTTTAGATATTCTGATAGATGGCACTACCAACGGGGAAACTCACCCAAGTCATTCCTTGCTCTACAAACAATACATACAACCAATTTTATTTTCAGTGTGTTGCACTTTGCCCCGGAGACCTACTCACTCGCCATATGCGCCTTCTCCAAGGGTCTGTACTAGATCCCAACCCTCCACAAAAGGTACTGCCATGCTGACAAGCAGAACACACACTACAAAACAAAGAAAGAACAAATTAGGTACTTCGAAATCACAAGGGGGGAAAAGGTCTGTAGCTGGGCTATTGAACACCTTGTTTGTGTATTAATATCAAAGGTGACATCAGGTGCCCCCTACTCCAGATATGGTCCCAGCAGCCTAGAACTTTCTCCTGCCAACCTAGTAGTTCAAAAGCACATAAAAATGCAAGTAGATAAATAGGGACCACTTTGGTGGGAAGGTAACAGCGTTCCGTGCGCTATGGCGTAGAGTCACGCTGGCCATATGACCAAGGAAGCTTGTCCTCGGACAAACGCCGGCTCTACTGGCTTAGAAATGGAAATGAGCACCGCCCCCTATAGTCGGTCACGACTAGACCATTTGGTAATGGGGAAACCTTTACTACTTTCTTTGAATTCTCATTTCATAACTTAATTTCCAAGTAAACATGCATAGGATCAGGCAAAGCGAGGTACATGCTTAAAAGGATCCATCTGAATGAATGGATGATCCTCTTACATTTTTTTGGGGGGGGGGGGAGAGAACAATTGTCCCTGCTCACCCCAGCAGAGTCGTTTCCAGCAGCTGTTGCTGCTATCACTTCTCATCTCTTTTTAGACTGTGAGAGCCCTTACAGGCAGGGAACTGTTTATTTAACTAGATAAAATTGATTTTGCTGCCACTATAACGTGGTATAGAAACAGTCTTAATCATAACCATCCATCTTTGATTTTATTTCACTCACCTATCAATATGGCCAAGGTCCTATTAATTTCCCACTTAGTCAAGATAATCCCAGGAGATGAGAATATTAAGTATTCCAAATAATCATTCAACAAACACACTGCTCTGTTATTTTACCAGGTTATTATTGCTGTTAAGAGGCAGCTAAGTATTCTTAAGAAACAACAACATTCATTTTACTTTTTCTCACTGGCTAATTAAAAACTGCTTTGTGAACTTTTTTGTGGAAAAGCAACATATTAATATTGTTGTTAATATTATATAAAAAGATCTGCAAACAGAAATTGTGGCGCAAGAGAGCAGGAGTCCTATCGATTGTCATAGGGGCCTTGGGTACTATCCGGAAACATTGGGAAAAGTATGTGAATACCTGGGGGATGAAAACAACTAACATCAGCCAATTGCAGTTAGGCTGTTTTATTAGGAACAGCGTATACTTTATGACAATATTTGCAACATAAAAACATAAAATCAAAAAATAGTTGCCTATGCTAGGCCCTCGGATAGGACTTGATAGGTGGAATAATAATAATAATAATAATAATAATAATAATAAGTATCCTGTGGAAACCCTTATCAGACCAACAATACCAGTCAACAATATTTGTGTGATCTTTTTGCTCTACTGACTGTTTCATGCGTTTTGAATAAATAATAATAATAATCTCCAGACAGGTGGATTGGAGGGGTGGGGGGCGACAGAGTTCCCCCATCTTCAGCTTTAACACCTTCAGCCCCATCCCAAACTGTTGCAGACGAGGTGTCTCCTCCCCCAGCTGTATAGCTATGCACAATTATCAGGGGGTCAACTCCCGTTGGATTCAGTGGGTCGGACTTCTTTCCTGGTGGAGACGCACTGGGGTCGCTCGCAAGTCTCCCGTGATTGGAAGTGTGGGGGTGGGGGGAGGAGAAACCCAATGCAGAGCCCGGAATCATTTACTCACATTCCCGCAGACAAAGCGGGGCAAGGAAGAAAGGTAGATACTCCCCGCCCCGGGGAAGATGCAAGCACGCACGCCAGCCAGCCAGCTCACACGTGCGCACCCGGACCGCGAGGAAAGGAGGCGCCCAGAACCGGGGGGGGGGGGGGGCTTTGCCAAGGGAAGGGCTGAAAGGTCGCCGCGCGCCCCGCACCTGGCCTGGCTCACCTGCACGGCAGCGGCGCCCGGCTCTGCAGCAAACGCCGCTTCCCGCCCAAGAAGGGCGACCGGAGGAGCCGGGCAGGGATTGGAAGAGGAAGAGGAGGCGGCGCCAGCTCCGCCCCTGTGAGCCCGTTGGGCGGGGCGGCCCCACGATGGCTGCCCACCTCCTTGTGGCTGCCGGGAGGCCCCGCCCGCTGGCCCCGCAGAGGAAGCGCACGAGGCAGCTGCAGCAGCGCGCGCAGGCCCTCCCGCCCCCTCCTCCTGCAATGCAAAGCCAAGGCAGGGAGGGCGCAAAACCTCCCTCGCTTGCAGCTGGAAAGGGGAGTGCAGGCTGGCGAGCTCGCGGCCCTTGCACCGGTTCTAAAAAGGAGTGTTTACTCGGGAGGAAAAGCCCCAGTAGGGTCTCGGGGCGGACGTTTATTTGGGGAGGGAAGAGTAGGGGGGAGGGTGGTCCCAACCGGAATTGTCCAGGTCTCCTGGGCTTCCCGATGCAGAGCTCAGGGCTCCCTGTCCATTGCAGCGTCAGCAGCTACAGTAATATGGAGAACGAAACACGCTGCTAAGTCTCTCTAAAATCCTTTAAAGGCAGGTGTGGCCCGGTATTAGTTCCTTTGGCTGCGAGATGGTTCACTGTTGACACTTTTTGGCTTTGTTTTGTGCAGTCACGTCTTCACCAGCAAATGCAGAGAGGTTTCCCAGCTACTGCCAAAATCACCATAAGCTTTCCCTACTGGCCTGAGAGGTAAAGCATAGGTACCTTGCCTAGCTCCCAGTCCTTGAGTGGAGAAAGGCTGATGAGTGGATCATGGATGCACTCACAACTTTGCCATGCAAGAGGCCAAAACATCCGGTTTTTCAATAAGCCTCCCAACAATGGTACACAGAACTCCGCAGCTCCTGGACTAGTTTTTATAGCTGCATCAGTATTTCCCCAGCTGTGTGTCATGATCTTTTTGGTGGTGGGTCCTGGAAGTGATGTAAGGGCTGTAGAGAACAGGAATTGATCTAATCTAAACCTAAATTTATATTCTATATTTTTCATAACGCTGCCACTTGTAAATGTTCAATACACATAGGGATGTATTGGGTAAAGTGTTGCTCAGAAGCTTGAAAATCAAGATGTAAAGGATCAGAAGTAGATGTGAGTTATGCTGTTTAAAACTCCTTCATTCAAACATGTTTCATGACTTCCAAAAAGGAAGAGCTGTCCTCCTGCCATACAGATAATTCTCAAAACCAATAGAAGATACATTCATAAAGATCTGTGAAAAAGGAAGGCCTACGGTGTAATAATTAACACATCTTTTATACACAGGGTACTTTGATTGGGTCAAAGAAAGCTGGAGAAAAGTTGCTTCTTGGTATGAGTGTCACACTGCATAAAACTTAATACAAGACAAAATATTTACGAGTAATGTAAGAAGGCAATCAAGGAGCGCACACACACACACTTTTTTCCACTTCCCTTCTTTCTTTCTTTTTTAATTACCCCATCACATAAAGCTACTGTTTCTGATTTGGTAGCTGGTTCGTATTTTATAAAAAAATCATACCATCTCATACGGGCCTCAATGCATGAGGACGGCATTTTTTGGGCAATTAAATCCCAACTCTTACTGACAAAACAGTATAAAAAAACACCCCTTCTGCTTCACAGGCAAAGGCTCGGTCAGTGCTCATTGTGGTACAGCTGAAGGCAACTTTAAGTTCTTGACAATCCACGATTATCCAAGTCTTTTACCTGTTAAGATAAAATTAGTCTGTTCAGCTTTTTGCAGTTCAGTTTCATCAGGGGAAAAGGTCCCCACCTCAATAAAAGAAAACCAGACACCCGCTAGATGAAATCCTGGATCTTAGTTAGCGGTATAGTAGTTCTTTTCTATCAAAGATGCTCTGGAGAACCTACACTCCAACAGTGACATAGGAATCTGCCTTACACGGAGTCAGACCATTGATCTGCCTATCAACACTGACCAGCAGTATCAGGATTTCAGACGTAAGTCTCTCGCTGGTGTACCTGCCTGGAGATGCCAAGGACTGGACTTGGGACCCTCTGCATGCAAAAAGCATGTGCTCTTGAGTAAGGAGTACAACCGCCTACCACCACGGTTAGAATGGTTAATGTCTTTTTTTAGAAGAAAAAGTCTTCTGCAAGCGTTTTACCTAATGATATATAAGAGCTAGGTGGTAAAGGCTTTTTATTCCACTGTTCAAGCACCTTAGTTTTCTGTCCCTACAGGAACCCATCTCACTTCCTTAACCTTATGTCACAGCTGGATCCTATGCAAAATTAGGGGCACTAAAGCCCACTGATTGAGCTGATAAGGTTTTCAACAGCTGCTTGGTTGCAGATTACTACCAGGCAAGTTGCTTCTGAGAGCCACTTCTTCCTGTTTATCCACAACTTGACCAGCTGAGTGAGCTGCACACTTTCCTCTGAGGGTGTTCAATTTAAATCATTTCCTGGGTCTACTACAAGCTTCAGCACCTTCTGTGTAATGGTAGCCTGCACGTGCCATGGCAACGGCAAACTGCAACCCAATTGTCTGCCCTTCCTGAATCCAGGAAATTTAGGATTTGGCCTGCACGCCCAGAACAATTTACGGGGCCCAGATGTTCTCATCTCTCCCTGCTCTCGGGCTAGTGAGCAAGCAAGCTGATCTTGCTTACTTTGTATATTCGGACAAGCCAGTGTTCTGTGGTGTATGCCTCTTCCAGGACATCAAGCTCAAAGTCCTTGTTGCCAATCTCAGCATTTCTTACTCTGTCGTAACCCGGAGGACGCTCTAGAAACAAAAGGGAGAGCAAATGATGACCCAAAATAGCTTCAGTTAGTTCCGACACACCCTGCCCACCCCATTAATTTTACTATTCCATCCTGAGAAACACACGCCTTTCAAAGTTAGCCACACTTTGGGTCACTCAGAGCATCCCAAATGTATACTGTTCTTCTGGCCATCAAAGCCTTACTCAGGATCAGGCTCAAGTGGAGGAAGCAAAGCAAATGGGTTGCAATGCAAAGAGCATTCCCCACTCCGACATGATCCAATTATGCTTGAAAGTCTGACACCTGGGTTATTTGACAGGCAGGACCCCGACACGGAGAGAAGAAGGGACCATTCCAAAATCCTAGGTAACATTCCAGATTCCCATTCCAAAATCGATGAAAATCACTCACTGGCTTCTGTGTAAACCTGTCCAAAGCGGTAGTAGCACATCTTGTACATGAGACAGTTCAGCAGGACAGGGGACCCTTCCCTATCCACCCGGAATTCTCCTGTTGGTGTGTAGTAATCATGCTCCTTTATGTGTTTGCCGGTGTCTGTGCTCCCACCAATTCGTACCATCCACAGAAATTTGTTGATATCTATGAGGAAAGAACATGGTGCCGAGTTAGCGTCCTCCAAAATCAGCCACCAGGACAGAACAGATTACGGTGAAGGCGTTACTTCTGCCTACTGGAGCCAAGATGGACACTCACAGTGGCCAAACCAGCCACATCCCTCCAGTGCAGAAAAAGCCATGCCTGATTATCAAGCTCCATCACTGGGCAATTCATTCATAAAACAGAAATGGCGTAAGGTGGAATTTTTGCAACATCTACACTATTTTAGCACATGCAAACTATTATTTCCCTTACCACAAGTTACATTAAGAGAGGCTTAAAAAAGGGTATTATTCTGTATAAATGTTCTGCTATGAGAGGTGAAACCTTGCATAATGGAAGCAGGAGATTACCATCTGAAGAATATCCCGTCAGGCCTCCAAATATTACAAGCACGTAACTGACATCCAGCTCCCTCATAATCTCATACGCTCGTTCTTCTGTAGATGCCATGGCCTGAAAATGGAACAGACAGCAGCTTAATAACCATGTTTGCTGTGGACTACTCATAGTGAACTTAAAGGTCTCACTCCTTTATAGCAAGGGTAAGATTATTTGTTGTAAGACTCAAGAAAATGCCTGGATGATTTATCTGGATTTTCACAGATCAACTTCACCTACCTGACCAACTCGAGAAATGTGAGTGTTATTCCAAGTGTTGTTGTCCACAAGAATCGTTCGGTTTGCCATGGCTGTTATCTGATAGCCATAATCCCACCAAGACATCACCTTTGCATCCTGAGCTCAAACAGAAAAAGCAGCAGTCAACGTGCTTTCTAAGAACACCTATCAGAATCCACAAAAGGTACTTGGGGCATCTGAGTTCATTTGAAATAGGTGATTACAGAAATAGTGAGAATTACTATTTGCCATCGTTTCCCTAGCATACACTGTGGCACTTTTTCGGGACTACAGAACAGGGGTCAGTAAGACGGCCACATTGTATATTTTACAGATTCTTGCAGGCTGATAAAAAAAAAATGAATGAATGAATGAATACATGAATAAATACATGAATGAATGAATGAATACGTTTTCTTAGACCTTTTTGGTAATCAGAATGATTCAGGACAAAAGAGAAATGTGACAATTACAAAGAAACAATGGCATGCTTAAACTGAGAAATGATATCTAATGAGTCAAATATTTTAAATTGCTGCAGGTCGGATACAATCTTGTGGCAGGCCAGATTTTGGCCACCAGGCCGTAGTTTGAAAACTCCTGCTATAGAATGTTAGATTCTGCTTGTGATTGGAAGTTTTTTACATTTGAAAATTACTAGTCAACACACCGTATTTATGAAGTACTGCAATATATTTCACCAAACTCCCAAGTGCTAGTTCATTTTCATTTTAGTGAGAGCTGGGGGAGAGCTAACTTGGTTTCAGTGTCTAGATCTGAGTGTGTTTTAGTATCTAGATCTGACTGAGTCTAGATCAAATATTTAGCAAAATGTTCTGGAGCCAAGACTGAAGCTGACCATTGTTTCTCCTCCAAGACAATCAGAGGTAGCACTCATACAGACCGTGTTACACAGCAGGCAATGCCAAGAACCTTATATTAGCCCAAACCCCAGAATGAGTGATGATCCCATTATATAGAGATATTATGAATTAACCAGAGGGTGGGCAGAAGCTGAAAATCCATGCAGATTCTTATACTCTACTGTAAAATACACCTATCAGTCTTAAGTTCCAAAACACCCAAAATGGATTCAGACTAAGCTTTGGTGACCACAAAGATGAAAAGCATCCTCTATTCTTTTATGGCTGTCAGCAATCCATTCTCTCCACCGCACCTAAAAGGAGCTCAGTCTGCCTGCATAGAGAGACTTGCCTCTGGTGTATTGTGACGGAGCCAGTAGTAAGCCTCCCTGAAGTCATCAAAGATTATTCTGCTACCATCACCACCGCGAGCGGACAGCACTATGGAGGGAGAGGAGTAGGCTTCACTGGTGACCCAAGTTGAATGGAAGGTGTAGGTGATCAAGAAGAAAGCCATAACTAGGATCATGCCACTGGCAACCTAAGAAAGCAAGGCATTATTAGCTGGATAACAAACACCATCCATTTAAAAAGCTACTCACTAAAGCTACCTAAACCTCAACAGAAAAACTGCTCTGGACAAGTTATGCTGCAGAGTCTATCCCAACCAAACCCTACAATGTCTCCTTCCAGATCACTGTGCTTCTCCCCTGTCAGCCCCACCTTCACACATTCACTTACTTCGTTTTTGATGGGATAAGTCGAGTCCTGTTGCTTTTTTGACTTCTTGTCCGGTCGGCTGATATCCAAGTTTTTCATGTAAGTTGACAACACTTGGGATACCCCAATGCCAGACAGAATACACATAACTGGGGCCAACACCAGCATTAGACGGACCTGTTACGACAGCAACACACTGAATATCTGGCTACTATGCTGGTGACAGAAAAATAGAGGGGACAGCAAGGAGTTATCGAAACATTCTTTGTTAAAGCTCCAAATGCTGTGCATTGGAGCCCAAAATGGAAGAGCCAAGTTTTACTGGGATAAAGCAAACGTTTCGGTACTTAAAATTTACACTGTTGTATTAGCAGGATTGCAAAATTAGTTACTATTCACGGTAAGCATTTTTAGTGCTTTCTGAGTGTGTGATGTGACTTTAATGTATTATCTTCCTACTGCCCTTACAACAAGCCTTTAAAAGGTAGGCAATTATCCCCATTCTACAGATAGGAAAGAGCTTGCTTAAGGGCACCTAGTGAATTTGTTGCAGAAGCAAGATTCACAGAAGTCCCGATTCACAGTTCAATCTCTTAGCCACTACACTATGCCAGCTCTCAGATGAAGGTCCTCTGAGCACTGCACATTGCCGAAATAAAATACAAAAAGCCACAATTCTGACAATTCTTTATTCACTTATTCCCAAATTGGTTAGATTCTCCTATATTCAGTACTCACCATCACGGCAGAGAAGTACATGCTGGTCACACCATACATAATGATAAAAATGCGGGCATCTGACAGGTTACTGAAACAGTAATACAGACCAACTGTAAGAGAGAGCGAGAAAGATGGGTCAGCTGCCAGCCCAGCTATTTCTATGCAAGCAAATGCTATTATTAAATAACTGCATACAAGAGGCAGATCTGTATTAAGGTCGAGCTGATTTATAAATTCAGAAGACCTGGCATCTTCAAATCAACTCTAGGTCTTTTCCCCCCACACATGCCTCAGCTGTCCTCCGCAGCAAAACCCTTGGTCATCAATTAGCTCTTTTATCATCTGCTTATTAGTTTTTAAGACCACCACTCCTTTCTTGAAGAATGCCACCATTTAACAGTTACACTACACTCACCTGGGAACATGAAAACAAGAAGTTGCAGGTCAAAATAGTAAGAGGACCACGTGGTAGGCTGATGCTCAGATACTGAAGCAATGATGGGAATATTGTTCTTTGCATAGGAAGGATCCAACAGTGAATAGAAGCGGCCAGTCCAGGGGGAGATTTTTCCTGGCAGAAGAGAGAGATCCATGTTTATATACGGATTATCACAGTAGGCAATAAAGTCTAAAACAGTACAATCATTGTATACATAAAAGCCCCCACATAAAAAAATTACTTCTCAATGAAGATTCAATAATACAAAACCTTATTTGAAAAGGCTGAGAAACACTCTATTAAAGAACAGCAACGGTATCAGCGACTGGTCAGGTTGGGAAATGGCTGAGGAACCAGGTTCATCAGGAGTCCCACCTGGCTGGGCCAATCACAGAGCTCTCAGTATCATGGGCAGTGGTAGTACCCAACATGTCATCAGCAGGTGGGCGCCACAATGGGTGTAGGGCAGTGGTTCCCAAACTGTGCGTCAGGACCCACCAGTGGGTCCCACCATTTCAGGCGGGTCGGGAAGCACCAAGCGCAGCCAAACTGAAAATATGGGAAGTTGGGATGCCGGAAAGGGGAAGAGCTGTGTGGTTGTTTGCCTGTGTCAAGGTTGTAAATAGGCCTTTTCTTTCTTTCTGATTCATTTTGCTATTGGAAAACAGCTGGGAAATAACCCAACTTATGGCTGTGTTGTTCTCAGGAAAGCAGCAGGCTCTCGCATCACAACGACAGCACTTCCAGCCATGACATCACTTCCGGTGGGTCCTGTCATTCTAAAAAGTGGATCTTGGTGTTAAAAGGATGAGAAGCACTGGTGTAGGGCACTGTCCAGGAAGCTTATCAAGCTGGTGCCAGCGCCGATTAAGAGAAAGTTTGTTCTAGTCCATCAGACTGGTGTTCTTATGAAAACAGTACCGACATAAATTGAAATCAGCAAGTATCTAGCATTCCCACACCTGTCAGCATCAGAACAGCTCCAACTGTCAGGAGAGCAAACCCAACCAGGGAGATGACACTCCTGAAGAGAATCTCGAACTGCTGAGGGTTCAGCTTGCTGCGCAGATAGTCCACAAAGGCATGGATCTGGCACAGGCCAAATACACCCAGCGCGGCCATGTGTTCAGATGACAGGACAGGCTACAAGAAAGAATGGACAGACACAATTAGTAGTAGTAGTAGTAATAATTGGGCAGTTCTAGTTCCATTTGTTATTCCCAATGGCTCTCTTTCCACACCATATAAACAAGGACAACCTGCTTTGTGTAAGGCCGCAATTAGCGATTGCTCAGATTTCTTACCTGGAAGCCGACGAAAGAGATCTGCATTGATAAGATGGTTCCTAAGCAATATACTGTGCAGTAAGCCACGTATATTCGGTGGGAGAACCGCCCAGTCAGCATCAGCACAAGGACATGGAGAGGAATGAGGTTGATCAAGAACACGTAGCCACCCCACGAAGAGACCTGGGGAGAAAATGAAAAAGATCCAATAATCACGTCTTTAAGTATGCCAAAGACAAAAGTCTCAGTTACAGAAACGCTGGTGGCAACTAAGGAAGTTGGCTTGCCTCCCTAACCAAAACATTTTTATTTATTTTTTAAAAGTCTCCGGTCCAGACTTGCCCCTTTCCATATTAAAAATGCACAATTTATTGCACCAATTTGCACAACTAACAGAACAGCAAACAGACTATTGTTGAATGAGCATAAAAAGAGCATGACTCTGCCCATGCTTAGAAATACTGTCTTGCCTAAGGCTACCCCATAGGTTAATGACAGAGGGGACAAGGTGGAAGGGTGGGTGTGGGGGAACGGCCTGGCTTAACTGTTCAACTATCGTGGCACCAGTATGGAGAAAGGAAGTATTGTTCTGACAGCATTGAGGGTTCTTTATTAGTAGTACTTGACTCCTTCACAAAACTACAATTCCCTGAACAATTTAGCATGTTGTTCTTAGGGAAGGGAAAAAGTTTAAATGACACTACATTGTTCTCAGGAGTGCACGACATATGCATATTTGGAGGTGGTTACAGGTGGAATGTAACTGTTCTGGGTACTGCTAATAACAACCCTAACATCTGGCATGTTGGACATACTGTTCAAGAAAGGGTAAAAAGCATCACTGAAAGCTTTTGCTTACCATGTAAAAATAGGCAAGTGCACACATTGCTGCCCAATAAATGGAGCCTGTCTTCACAGCTTTGATCCACATATAGTAGGTCAGAAGCATACAGAATATAGCAATACCTGGGAATGGTGAAAGTACAGGAGTTAAACCTGGAGGACTATTCCAGACCAAACGCACAACGCCACTTGTAGTGCATTAAGCCTCAGGGAACTACTTTCCATTAAACAAATGAACACAGTGATAGCCCGCTAAACAGAATGGTATCATATGCCTACAGCTTTGAAGATGTATCTTACGTGAAAGGCATAACTTTCGGAATAAAGTTTTCAGCTGTGTGCTAGGTCAGCAATAGATTATGAATATACTCCTGCCACTTAAAAGTAACAAACTTTCCTAGCCCATGGAGATAATAAACAATATGAAATGTTTAAAGATTAACGAGCTGGAAGAGGACTGAATTAGCCAGTTATATCAATCAGGAAGCCCCAGTTTGGGAGGGATGAATTGGGACACTTGCTCTTCCTTTGCTAAACATAGAAGAGCCACCAATTTAAGAAGTGTCTCTTTGCCCAGTTAGCAAAGAACCACCACCCCACAGTTCCTTGTTGTCAGCACAGAGGGAGCTATAAAAGGAAGCCTCACCTTCATTGTCATAAGACCCAGCAACAGATCGAGAGATGTAGCCTGGCACCACAGCTATCATTGCAGCCGCCAAGAGACCTGCCCCTGCATCCTAGCCAGAAAAAAATACGTATAAATCAATGTCTTTGACAAGATGTGTAGTACATATAGAACCAGGACTATTAAGGCAACAATTCTAAATCTGGGAATAAGCTCCACCAGAGGGACCTGCTTCTGAGTAAGCATGCATAGAACTGTGCTATAAATGAACGTTACAGATAAGAGAGGCTTTGTAAAAAAAAAAAATCAGTTTCTCAGCTCTAATAATTATTCTAAGGAAGAAAAATCAAAAGGGAAGATACAAGTAAAAATGTGATCGATGCGAGACAAAATAATAAACATAAGACACTAAGATTTCCAGCTTCGGCACTTTTGCAGGGACATGCAAATAAATCACGAGCTGGAAAGAAAAGCTTAGGACGCGGCAGCTATACTCCACTCTTTTTCTTACCTTGAGTTCTTTGGTGAGGTGATACGTGACTATGGTGGTAAAGGAGGAGAAGAGCGGGGCCAGAAACACGCAAACATTTCGAATGTCAATAGTAATATGGAAGAAGTGAAGTACATGGTAAATGGCCGCTGATGTGATCATTAAACCTGCAATGGGGAAGAGGAAAGGGGCTCTTAGCAAAGAGTTACTGATTTTCTGAAAGCAGAAGTTTATTATAGTTAGAGCAGACTTGAGCAGTGAACTTGTGAAGCTGAGCTAAAGCTGGCCCACCGAGGGATGAGTCTACTTCCAGCTTGCCAGCCTAGAGACTCCATCATATCGGCAAGATACTTGCTGTATATGAGTTAAACGGAACACTGCAGCTATTCTAGCAGGGCCCATGCTCCAAGTTAATCCAATTTTACCTGGGTAGATAGTTCCACCAATGATCCTCCCCAAAGGGTACCATGCTCTGTCGTCAAACCAGTTGTGGAATTTGTAGAAACCCTCTTCAGCCAGGAAGCGAGTTGTGCGGTAGTTAAAATATCTGCAATGAACAGAAAGTGTAGCCTCTTTTCAGACGGGCAGCCCTAAAAACACTATTTGCTGCTGCTCACATTACAATCTCGGCCACCAGTTAAGGTGCATTTGTGGAAGCGTGCCAAACCTAATACACAGAATCAGAGCCAATTTGATTGCAGAGCACAGTTCCAGCCAGGAAATAAAATCCTTACTAGGTCCAAGCACAAACACTCCATATGCATAAAGCAAACACGTTACCAACAGTTCAGACTTCACAGGAAGGAACCAGAAGCTCCCAGAACTGGCATTCCATTTCTAATGGATTATTATGCACAATTTAGCATGCTGCAGTACATTTTCCATTATCTTATATAAGCCTCTCTAAATCATACTGGACATCTGCAGTGAAACCACCTCACCATCTCCCTTAAATCATCTTCCTGCAGCTCACTGATTTTCCAGTTGCCCCATGAAGAATGCAATTTTCAACTGGCCTCAAGGCTTTGTAATATACTTTAGAAAACACAATGTCTCTTATTCTTTTATTTTTCACATTCCTAAAACCAGCTCTTTTAGGGAATTATCCATTCCTGCATGAATAGACCTGATACTAGCACTACCTCAAAGCCCACAGCGGCAAACACAATTAAGATTTCTTTCAAGAAAAGTTCTTCTATCTCAGTTACATTTTGAATCCATATAATTGCTGCAAAACCATATACCTGCTGCAAAAAAATCTGCTTTGCCATCTCTTTAACACACTGCAGAAGGACAATGTAAGGTAGCAGGACTACTGATCACTCAAATTAGAGAGGAATAAAAGACACATGCGGGATACTTACGGATCAAATTCATGAATGACACTCTCAAATCTTAGCACAGAAAACAGTCTCGTCGAGAAAGCTGAAACACAAGAGGCATTATTAATGCACAGCACTTAGACAGAAGCATAATGGCCAGAAAATGGCACAGACATCAGACGAAACATCTAGTTCAGGGATAGGAAACAAGGTCTAAGATGCAATTTGTGACAGAGGATTCTGCATCAGAATTGTATGGCCTATGTTGCCCACCCCTTAAACTCTGGCGTCTTTAAAGCGTAAACATACACAGCACAGCTGCCATCGATAGGATGAGAAGCTTCAGGAGGGTGTCCTGTTTTTCATAGGACAAGCGGAGAAACCCAAGCTTGGTCATTTTGGCAAAGGCAAGAATGAGCGATGTTCAAACACCTGTAAGGAAAACAGAAAGGAGAATGAGCAAAGGAAACCTGAATTCACGAAACCACTTCTGTCTCTCTACAACAGAGATGTAAAATATAAGGCCCACGGGCCAGATATGGCTCATGGAAACTCTTTATCCGGTCCATGTGATAATTGGACTCTCCCAGAACTTTAATCCAATTGTAATTAATCTGATGCAACTTTTTGAATACATCAGACACAGACTTGCTTGTCAATGCCTACAACATAGTTGGCGCTCAGTAAATATTCAGCAGTGGTGCCCAACAGACAAATGGGGAACCTACCGCTAACACAGACATTATGAAAATGAATTGTCCTAAAAGGGTATACAGGAATTTGTTTTTGCCAACAGATGCTTTTAACATTTAAAAATTAAAGGAAGAGCTTGGCAGATGTTCTACCAGCACTTACAAACTGAAATTCCAGGTCTTTCAAGCCAAGAATCCTATGAGGTTTCCAATGGCACTTCTAGGCAAAATAACCCTAGATTAAGTACTAAAAAGAACAAGAAAAACCTCCAGCAAAATGATGTATTAATGCCCATCTCTGGCTGATAAGTACTCCAATTCTATTGTCCTGTTGAACTCTTACAATGCTTCCTCTAACATAACAATCTGTAGTTCTGGGGTGGATAAGTAGACTAGACCACGTCTACTTTGCATCACATAGGCTTAGATAAGGGGGGTATTTTTTTTTTAATTTACAAAAACCAAGTACTTCTACATACCAAGAATGCAGAAACACAACTACACACACTTTATTTTGAGGTGCCCTTATTTTGCGTACAATGTGGTAGGCACTCAAGTTCACTATAAGGATGATTGGGTAAACATTTTTTTCAATATATTCTACATATTTACTAACAAAGTCAGAAATACAAATGCTATTATTCAGGATGCCTAACAACAAGCACATGCAGAAGCCATAGAGGCATATAAGCAGCAGGGCCAGAAATTGCCAGCTAATAGATAATGCAAAGTGGAGTGCCTGCAATTCTGCAGGCCAGGTCACTCTGCCATGCAATGCACTTTACAAACAAGCAAAGCTTTCTGTTCTTCTCGGCCATTTGTATCATGCACACTGCAAGGCCACTGGGCTTCCAACCCACCTAAGAGAAACTATGACTTCTGAACAATGCTAATCCACCAACGTCCATTAAACATGCCCTGCTCCAAAACAGAATCTCTCAGAGATTCAGCTAGCTATCTCAGAATAGAAGGGACATCGTTGCATTACAATGGTTGTCTTCAGGTCCCAAAACCACACATTATCCTTCAGAGATTGATCTGTCAAGAGAAAACTCCTCATATCCCACGCTTGCTATTACTGAACACTCAGCAGACTTCTGTCCATTCATATAATGATGTGATGCTAAAGGGATCCCTAGCTAGGCAGGAAGAAGAGGAGCTGTGCATGAACAGGACCTGATGCTTTTTGACTGGAGGGGTAAATCTGCCAAGAAACAATATTCACTTTAAGACTCCTTAGAAGCAGAAAACAAGCAAAACAGGGCAGAGGCTCAACTACAGCCTCTTTCCCTGATGAGCTAGTTTTCTTGTTGTAGGGGCAGATATTAGTGCTAGCACCTGCTTTGTACACAAAAGGTTCCAAGTTCAATCCTTAGAAGCATGCTTCTGGTAAGGTTAAGAAACACCCCTGCATGAACCCAAGGACAACCAACTACAAATCAGCATTTACAATACTGAACTAGAGGGATCAATGGTCTGTGTAAAACAGCTTCCTGAGAGCTAACAAATTAAACAAAAAAAAATCCCCTGCAATATGGAAGATTGACGTTGAGCCTTTGCCCTTGCTATGCTAGCTTTCGCTTTGCAGTGAGTCGTGATTTTTATGTTTTTAAAGGCACAGTTCTCTCTCACACCCAAACGTTCCCTGCAAGAAGAGGGGAGGGGAAAAAACCCTGGTACATTAGGGAGGAAAACTACAGAGGAGCTTTCGTCTTGCTAGCTTTCTACCTGCAGGGAAGCTGGGTGGCGATTTCTCAAGACGGAAGGAGGAACGTGCAAAGATGACACCCACCCCTCTCTTCTCGAATGAAGTGGTACAGCCCATTCTACCCTCCCAAGAATCTTCATTCCGCTTTCCTGCATCGGTGAGACCAACTGCACGGGGGGGGGGAGAAGAGGAAGCGCCCATTTCTACCCGTCCAGCGCTCCCTTACCCCACCCCAAGCGGGCTTTTCCCCCCCCCTCACGCCGTTTTGCCCACCTACGTGCCCTC
This sequence comes from Lerista edwardsae, assembly GCA_029204185.1. Lineage (NCBI taxonomy): Eukaryota > Metazoa > Chordata > Lepidosauria > Squamata > Scincidae > Lerista > Lerista edwardsae. Next base: position 3,712,802 of record JAJKFI010000102.1, on the reverse strand, counting down.
CTGTGCCCTGCAGCGTCGCCCGTTCCTGCCCACAAACACTCAACGTTTTCTCACCTGGGACGCTGGAGCCGCTCTCCTCCCCGCTCCCTCAGCCATCCGCTCCGCGCGCACCCAGTCCGTACTGCCGCGCCGCCCCGCCTCACCGCGGGCCCGCCTTTGGGACGCTATTGGAGGAGAAGCGCGTCCATCACACTCAAGTGTCCGCCTCTCCCGAGGGCCCATTGAACGAGAGCACTGCCCCTCAGAGGAGAAGGCGGTTCGCGGGAGGCGGGCCAACCACCTCCGTCTCCGATTGGCAGGGAGGCGCGCTGAGAGGGGAGGGTGTCTTGCGGGAAGCGGAGGGCTTGGTTGAGGCGCGAGCAGTGACGTGTCGGTCTCCAGGCTGAGAGGGACAGCGATGCAGAGAGGGGCGTGAGGCTTCGGCGGGTCATGTGACCGGGAGCAGCGTGGCTGGCAGCGGGGCGCAGCAATGAGGGCTTTTATCGTGCAAATGTGCACGCTGCATTTTCTTTTCTTTTTTGGCCTTCCCAATGTTAACATTAGAATTTGCAACGTCCTATTGATTCCTATTGGCTTACTCAAGAGTAAATGCGCCTAGGCGCCCTTTGCAGGAAATGCACATGCATAGGTCGAATTGCAGCCTCAGAAGACACGTTGCTTAGGCCCTTTTTTTTCCCCAGTGCACTGCCTCTGCTCCCACCTTTGTTTAAAAAGAGCTCAGCACTCTTTGTCCTAAGAGTCACCGCTAGCCAACTTAGCAGTGTTTGCTTGGGAAGGGCAATGGTGTACGGGCACACATACATTCCCTAAGCTGCCTTGCTCCCCTTTTTTAAAAAAAATTCTTGCATTCTGTGATCATTTGAAAGTTTTGTTTAGACACCCAAATCCGTTTTCTTCTTAGGACAATCTTTTTCCTGCAGGAATTGCTGCTGGCTGGGGCACAGATCTAATAATAATAATACATTTATTTATATACCGCCTTTCTTAAGATCACTAGATTTCTCTAATGATTGAACTCAAGGCGGTTTACATAGGCAGACTTTCTCACAAACCCGAAGGTTTTTACAATTTACAGAATGTTCTGTCTTCCAAGAACAACACTCATACAGATCTTTCTTTCTGGATTTAGCCTTCTTTCTTTAGCCACCCGTCTGTCGTCTGCTGGCTGATGAGGCTTCCCTGCTGCCACCAGAGATGCAGCTGATTTCAGCACACTCCTCCTCCCACGAGGCAGCTGAAACTCAGCTTTTAATCAGCCGCAGTTTCCAAGGTCTGCTGCTCGCAGAGACTTCCGGCAGTCCCGAGCTCACGACCTTGAGATCTTCAGGTGTTATCTTCGGGCAAACGGAGGCATTAACCCTCTCGGCTAAATCTTCTGTAAATCTAGGCCAATATGTCCCTTGCTTGGGCTTCCCTTGCTCAGGGTGATGTGATCCACCATCTCCGGCATGCCTGTAACAGCTGTCAAAAGCAACCAGCTGAAGGTCTTCTGGAACCACCACTAGTTTAGTCTTTAAGACTAAAATATGTAACATGTACTACGTAGGCCTTCTGTGGCTCTAGCCTTTTTCTCCATTGTGCTGTCAGCTTTTAGCCTCTTTTTCCTCTCCTGCTCCATCTCTCCCATCTGCAGCCATTTTTGTTCAAACCCCAGCTCCACACGCCTCATTTCGACACAGACTGTCATTTGCTTGACTAGCATTGACCCTTCCTTGCTACTATGAACCCTGAATGAGATGGGTCCTAGCAGATCACTCTCCCTCACTCCCTTTAGATCTGCATGGGTTGCTGGGCTGCCGTAGGTGTTACCAGATGCTGCTGTTCCTGCTCTTTCGTAGATCTACGTGCCCAGTGATGTCATGCAGGGGGAACGCGGGGGAACTGTTCCACTAGTTAAAATTAGGGCTGACTCCGCCCACTTCACTCTCCCTCCTCCCCATTCCTCTGCAAAGAGCTTTTCTTCTTGGTTGGCCAGCACTCAGAGGGTTAAAGGGAGCGACTCCGATTCCTAGGGGGGCAAAGGCAGTGATGTCACTCAGGGGGAACGGACCAGAACGGGCATTCCGGATCCTGACGGGCTCCGTGGCTGGTTCCGGGTTCCCGACAAGTGCCAATCAAAAGTGAGTTCCTGTTCCTAAATCATCTGAATGACACCACTGTACGTGCCCCTAAAATTTTAGGCTAGATGGAATAGATCAGCACCTGCTGGGCTGAATGTGAGCCAGGACACAGCTCCAGAACCTGCATTCAGGACTGGGGCCCAAACTGGAAAACACAAGAAACAGAGTGTGATGCATTATCTAGAACAGGTGCTATGCTTAATACATGGCTGCCCCAGAGAAGAGGGCCTTGTGTTCATACTCCATAATGTCCAACAGAACCTGTCTGTGGCCTGATATCACTGTATGTGCACTTTCATGCCCCTGCTCAATGCAGGATAACAAGGAAAACATATAATCATGACATCAGAAAAACAGGGACGTTCTATTAGACCTTACAGAGGGAAGAGTGCTGTTCTCGTTTGTGACAGGAGTAGAAATGTTTGCCTCGTAGGGGGCAGAAATTCTAATCAGAGAGAAAGACTTCCAGTGCCACCGCCACCTCCTTTTTAGATACTGACCCAAGCTAAGACAAAACTTTTAGGAATTACATCCAATGCTAATCATATTTATTCAGATGCAAGTGCCAGGGAATTCAACAAGGCTTAGTTCCAAGCCTGGACACTTGGGACAAAGCTTAGCTGAGCCAATATTTTTCCATGTACAGAGATGCCTCCACGGTGGAACACCTGGAGAAGGTCTCTTTTCAGATAAATATTAACTCACATGCAAATTAGCTGTGAGTTAATATTTATCTCCCTTCCAGTGGTCTCCCTTCCAGCAACCTGCAATGAAATCAGCTTCAAAAGTCAGTCATTCGGTTAATTCAGGTTTGTGGGGTGGTCCCGTCCCCCCCATATAATATTTCAGTGGAAAATACTAGAGAAAATTTTTATCCATAGACTGACCTCCATTCTGCAATAAAATAAAATAAATAATATACCAGGGCTTCTTCTTTTTTAATTTCATAGTTTTCAGCCCTACAGAAGTTCAACATGCATGAGGAACACTGTCCAAAAAATCAAGATCCATTGTGCTCTCTTTGTGCATACAGTTACATATGTACACCCAGACAGACACATACACACACACAAAAATCACATATCCTGAGCTGACTAGCAGTTAGTTTCAGCTGCATCTACAACCACACAGGAGAACTTCAGCTGACATCATTCCACCTTAGCTGGGACAATGACCTCAAGGACACGCTTCACACCAGAATCCAAGCTAGAGACACTTTACCTGGGACGTGAACTCTTTTGCTTCAAAGACGTATCTGCCACACTCAGATGCAGCAAGGCAATGACCTATTCAAGGCTACAGATCAGTTCTGTCTTTTTTATCCCCCACTCTGGTTATAATTTGAACTTCCATTGTTTCCCCTCTTAAATACCACCAGGCTCTATAAAGACACCGTGTTCCATAGGCATCAATTTTACATTGCAAATATTGTAACCTCAACCACATTTAACATGCTTCCATTTCAGTTCCTGACTTTACCCGTACGCTTTTCAGACTTCCCTTTGAAAATTCAGAGGGAACTTTGTTGAAGTTCCAAAGATGTAGATTTTGTGTGTGTGTAAAAAAAAAAATCCATACATTCTGCTGTTTAGGTTAGGAATTTGTTTCATCCATTGAAAGTGGATCCCTTCCAGGGTGCAAACAGATGCTAAGGTGGCATCTGTCCCAAGTCCTTCAGGGAGGGCACAACTAAGGTTGTCAGTTGACAGCAAGAACCGTTCAGATGTCATCAAGCCGAGAGGGAGTCCTCCCACTCTAAATCTTGATCTTGCAGCAAAAGCAACATGATCCGCTTTCTTTATCATTTCAGCACAACAGGAATTACAAAATCCTGACCTGAGTTTATACAAGATACAAAGAACTATGATCACTGAGAAACCCAAACACTTGCGGTGCAGCCCACCGTGAAGACCCCATCAGCATCACAAAGCTACGACAAAGGATGCATTACAAAAACCATTCATCCTGGGGAAGAGGGGAAAAAATGGCACCAGATAGGGTGGGGGCCATATACAAAAAACAGGCACAGGTCCGTGACACGCTATAAAACACGCAAAGAACCTGGCTTTTTAAAAACTCACAAAGGTGTTAAAAATCACAGACCTTTCCTCTGTTTCTTCCCCCCTCCCCATTTTGTTTTTTATCCACACGCTTAGTGCGACAAGAACCAGTGTCCAGATGGGGCTTACAATGATCGGAAGGACCAAGGGGAGGACGCGCAATGCCCTTGGCAGAACAGTTACTGCCCTTCCCTGGATCACAGGAAGATGAACACAGCAGCCAGGAATGGTGCTCTCTCTTCCCACTTCCCCACTTCGGTTAGGGTTCAGTGAGCCAAAGCAGCCTTTTGTCTGGCAGGTGATGGATGTGGCGAGTGCAGTCGATCGGCTGAGGAAGAGCTGCTCAGAGTGGACTGCAGGTAAACCGTCTTGTGAAAGAGTCTGTTGCTAATGAAGACCACCAAAGAAAAGAGACGCAACTGGAAGTGGCTGAAAACAGAAGACAACAGCTATTGGCTCAATGACTTTTGATGTTCTGGCATCCCCACCCTGCCCCAGTGTCTGCAGTTCCGGAATTTGGGGGTTCCCTTATTTGCCACTCTCCACGGAGCTCACACATGCTCCCTCCCCCCACTGCCCAAAACTTTCGTTTTTCTTTACTTTCTTTTATTGTCTTGCTTGATATTGGAAAAGTTTCTTGCTTAACACAGGAACGCATGCAGGCAGGAAGTCTGCATGCTAGAAGGTGACTAACCAAATGTTAACAGGAAGCAGGATGCAGTGCGCGCAGTGTTTTATACAGGCGAAAGATTTATACGATCTGAAGAGAAACCAGAGTATAAATGACACTGGCACTGACACTGGCACGCTGTAATGCGTTGCCATCTGCTGTGCTCTGGGGCAGATACGAGGGATTGCTCCCCCAGGAACGTTTCTGTCCCTGCCCTTTGGGAGAAGTGGAATCTCTAGAACATCTATTTATATGCCCGCGGCACGCAGAAGGCAGATCTAAACTTTTGGACCCAATTACCCGCTGCCTTACATCGACTGACCCTGCAGAATTGCAGAAGCTTCTTTTTGATATGAAGGATCCCTTTTTATTGAACCAATTTGCCTCATTCTTAGATTTCATTGTGATAACCAACATGACTAGAATGACAAGATAATCCGAATAGTGGTGGCCTTTTTGATATCACGATGCAACTACTAAATTTTAACTCTGAGTAGAGATTAATCTATGTATTGTTTTTATTGTGTTCAATGCCATTAAAGGTTTTGTATTTGCATTTGTTTGTTTTATACAGGGTTCTCCCATATCCTCAGTTTCCATATAAGAGGGTATACTGTGGCTGCATCTGCTAACACTGTAGCACCTATATCACCTACTGACTACACTTTTAAAGCAATAGAAATGAACACTCAGACTGAAAAATGTAGAATAAAAATACATAATACCGCTTCCTGCCTTTCAAACACGAAATCTGCAAAAAAATAACCCCATTTTCCAAACAACCCTATCTATCAGAAATGCTCAGGATTTGATCATTGACTCAGGCCTCTCAGAATGAGTTTGCTCACCTCAATTTTACTGTTTAATAAACCAGTAAGAAAGAGGATAAGAAAGAGGTGGTAACTTGGTGATTCTATAGCCCACTTGTGGGTACCTCCCCACTCTTAATTTACAAAATTACAAGGTGGACAAAGGGATACATACTATGCTCTCCCTGGTGTCTTTGCTTCATTGGCGCTGATGATAAACAGAGGAAAAAGGATGGAAAACAGGCAGCCACTGAAAAAGATACAATCAGTGAAAGAGGCTTTATTACAAGGTTCTTTCAAATCAACTGCTTTCCACAAGACACAGCAACAAATTTACCTGATTTTAGCTGAAAACTCTCTGTGGACCCAAGGAAGCAGGTCAATGAATTACTAGCTTTGCGGATACAAACATATTTCCGAACTGTTATGTTGGACAACAGTAGCGTGCCAACTGTTAATGCAATGTCCTGCAACTTCAGAGCAGTGAATCACTAAACAAGTAAGCTGAATGATGTTGTTTTTACTTGCTATGTTTTGCTGTAGGAGTTAAATAAATCAAACAGTAGGATCATTTGGGGAGTACGTTCCTTCTCACTACCTGATAGTTCATCAATGTGAACAAATTATTAGAGATACCTATGATCCCCAAACAAAAAGTAATTGATTGCATCCACTGTGAAGTCTCTGTTTGTCGGGGCGGGGGGGGGGGGAGCAAACATTGCAAATGATGCACAATACTATACAGGTAAGCAGGTACTATACAAGTAACTTTCTTCCTCCTGTTCCTTGATGTACACTCCAATTAATCGGTTTACCATTTTTTGGGCCAATATAAAGATAGAATGCCTCAATATAAAGATTATCATGTCTCACCTGATAATGTAAGACGACTGCATTGCAGTGAGAAAGGCCAGTGGTAAACCAAATCCAAAATAATAGGGCCAATTCCTTTCAATGTTGGATAATCGTTGATGCATTTCAATTCCTGACAAGACAAAAGATAACACAAAACGTTAAGAATGAAGGAAGAAACTGAGACATTTCATCTTACATTCTTAAGAACCCTTTCCCACATCCAAACTGCAGAGACCAAGGCAATCCAGATGACAGTAATACACAATCATAGAGCAGGTATGCACTGCAAAAAGGCATCTGGAAAGCATGTTCTTGCACATGATCACCATGAAGATGTCAAGACCTGGTTCACTGATGGTATAAAACAGTGTTTCTCAAACTGTGTGATGGGACTAACTTGATGGGGCATGACCAGATGTCAGGTGGGTCACAGAAAGCTGGAAGCATCCGTCATGAAAACTGCAGACCGTACTCTTGCTATATTCCTTTGCTGAGTTTGAATTTTCAAGTGAGGGTGTTGTTTTTTAATTTTGTTTTTAGTTCAGTGCTTTGACATAACATTTTTTCCCTAGTCTTGTTTTCTATCAGGGATGTTTCAAGGTTGTGCAATTGCTGCAGTCAAAGAACGCCAGTTTACAATCTAGGAGTGTCATTTTGTTATGTCACAATTATGGCACTTCCTGGTTGAAGATGGCACTTCCTGTATCTATGATACCACTCCCAGGTTAATGACATCACTTCTAGTGGTCCCAACATGAGTGTCATTCTAAAAGGTGGGTCCTGGTCTAAAACATTTGAGAACACTGGTATAAAGAATTTCCCACACTATGTACCACCCCCACATAGTTAAATGGACCTCGAGAGGTACTCACCTTTGTTGAACCAGCGATATTCAAAACAGTACAGGGAGTACAGCAGTGACATATGAAGTAGGCTGACCAACTGGCCGATGATATCGATGGGAAACAGGCTTACAATCATCCCCTACCAAGGATCAGAAAGAATCAACTTGTGATTTCAGTTGTTTCTACGCAAAAGGAGACCTGTTTGCATCTTGACGGCAACACAATCTCTTAGCCATCATCACTAACCGAAGAAAAAAACAGCTGTAGAGGCTTCTGCTTTCCATTTCCTCCACCAGTCCTTTAATATCAATCCCACTGTCCCCTCTACCCACTGTTAGGACAATTCAGAAGCAGGAAATCACCTCTGAGAAGGCCCTCTTCCAGGCCATCACCCGCCTAACCTCAGAATTCATGGGTGCCTCAACTAGGGCTTCAGAAGATGATCTCACAGAACAAACAGCTTCATTTAGGACTATATTCTCTTGGCCCCATCAAGCTCTGCAATTGTACTTGGCACAGGTGTGGAACTCAGTTTCAGGCCTTGCCTGCTCTTACCTGGATAAGGAAGAGAGCCTGCAGGAGGAGGTTGAACAAAATATCAGCAATGATTTTACTGACACTGGGGAAAGGTTGGGGTTTCCTCCCTGACACCTCAAATGCCAAATCAGCAATGTCCTAAAATAAAAGATAAACATCTTAGCAGAATTTCCCAAGAAGAAAAATGTAAGCCTTTATTACATATGACCACTGACCATCACAATACAGGTTTAGTAAGGTACAATATAGACCATCTTGCAGCTGACCTTTCACCTCCATACAGAAAATCTCGCTTCCAAGACATTGAAAATGCTTTAAAATGTGATCCAACTAGGGGCACAATCCTAACCAACTTTCCAGCACCAGGGTAAGGGCAATGCAGCTCTGAGATAATTAAACAAGCATTCCCTTAGGCCTCCCTGACTGCCCCAGCTGCAGGATACAGCACATCCTCCACTGGCACAGCTACGTCAGTGCTGGGAAGTTGGTTATGATTGTGCTCTGAGAACCATAGCAATGAGAACTTGTACTAAGGCGGCCAGGAAGCTTCATACAACTTTACAACCAAGCCACTGAAGACAGGAACAGCTGCTTTGTATTTACTCATTGAGCACACAGCCTTATGCTGTTTTCTGAAATATCATTGCAAAAAAGAACCGTCCTAAGGGAAAAAAGTAGAGACCAGTGTAAAGCGAAAATGCATTACCAGGAAATAATTCTCCAGGTTTAAGAAAAGGGCTGCAGGTCCCTGGTAGTTATTCAATAATGCCATCAGATACAAAAATGTGTTTCGTGTAACCACCTTGTCCAATGGGTCACTGCACTGAGAAGGGGACACAACTCAATGGAAAGGCACCTGCTCTGCATGCATAAGGACCAGGCTCAGTTCTCAGCATCTGCAGGTGGAGCAGAGAAATCTCCCTGCCTGGAACTTTGGAGAGATGCTACCAGTCAGGGTTGACAATACTGAGCTTGAAGATCAATGGACTCGCAGGGCAGCTTCGTATGTAAGGCCTTGGCAAGATCTCTTACCTGAAACCAGATGGCGTTGACAACTTTACTGAGCACGAACAGCGGGAGAATCCAAAGGGCACTGAAAATGGAGGTGAGGATAAATTCCAACCAAGACCAGACATCACCATGTAATGAGGGGTCACCTTCCAAATAAGGACAACGTTTCCATCAGCAATATGCAGAAATGGTTCCCTACAGTTTAGATAGCTGACATTTTCCCCTTGGATTGGTAAATTCCAATGCTGTGTTACAAACTACCTTTGAGACCTTTACGGTCAAAAGAGGTTCAGAAAGAGCAGTCCAGAGCACCACTGGAAACCCAGAATTAATCATGCAACTAGTCACCAGTCCATATTTGCATGGGTCGGTGACTGATTAACCAAGATGCTAAGAATTGCCTACTTCACAAAGAGGGTAATGTAGAAGTCGCAAGTTTGTACTTACCAATTACATGAGCTGTTGCTGACTGAAGTACAGGTATAAATACCCGGTAAAACAAAAGGAGGCTAAGCTGAAGGAAGAAAGAAATTACTACAGGTTAATGTGTTCAGGTAGTCCCGTTCCTGTCTATCATTATCTGTAATCATGAAGTCTGGAGGTGGATCGGAATATTTGCTCAGAATGCTGAAAACTGTCATTTCTGCCAAGGCAAAGAACTGTAACTATTCATTTCACTACAAAACATGTGAAGTGTGTATAGAGTATCTAAATATTAAACACCAGAGCACTAGAAGTGGAGTTCTGTCATTCTATAAATAGTCAGAATGTATAATTGAACCGTCTCCTTTTAGTACTTCCACGCAATTTACTCACCAGCCAGGACAGATTTTAAATGGAAAATGCAAATCTACAACAAATAATCAAGGCTGTGAAGCATACATGACTGGTAAGTCATGATGTCTGACTGGTAAGTCATGACTTATCATGACTGGTAAGTCATGATGTCTGAGAATGCAGAGCAAAGGCTAATCCTGTTCAATGGTGCTCTGTTTCAGTCTAGCAGGTGCTAGACTGCTTCTAGATGTGGACATACAGAAGAATTTAGTTTTTTAAGAAGCAAGCTGAAAGACGAAAAGAGTTGACCTATTAAGTCAGCGATTTTCAACCTTTTTCATCTCATGGCATGCTAAGTGCTAGTACAAGGTGCTAACAATGTCAAAGCACACCATCAGTTTTTTGGGAAGGCACGTGGCACTGCTGGTAAAGGTAAAGGTTTCCCCACGACCGAATGGTCTAATCGTGACCGACTGTAGGGGGTGGTGCTCATTTCCATTTCAAAGCCTGTAGAGCCGGCGTTTTGTCCGAGGACAAGCTTCCGTGGTCATGTGGCCAGCATGACTCTACGCCATAGCGCATGGAACACCGTTCCCTTCCCCCCCCAAAGTGGTCCCTATTTATCTACTTGCATTTAGGTGCTTTCGAACTGCTACATTGGCAGGAGCTAGGACAAGCAACGGGAGCTCACTCCGTCGCGCAGTCTTGAACTCCCAACCTTCCGGTCGGAAAGCCCAGCAGCAGCGGTTTAACCCGCTGCGCCACCATGTCCCTGGCACTGCCGGTAGGAACCTCCAATTGCCCTAGTAAAAAATGACCCTGTACTGTAAGACACTCACCACTGAATTATGCATTTTAATAAATTGCTTTTTTAATAGACAAAAATGTATAACACTCATTGATTTCTCTCTCGGTTTGCAACACTGTCCACCTCAACAGCACAGGCAAGTTGGCATTCACCCACTGAAGGAAAACAATTGTTCCAAATGATGCTCTCTGACATTTAATTAGCCAAAAAAAAAAAAATCAACTCACCCAGAATACCCCTCCATTCCAGGCGCAACACTGAAATATTCGACTGACTATCCGGGGTTCACTAGGGAGCAATAAAAAGAAATGTGCAAGGTCCGCTCAGAAGTTGGATTCTAAATTGTGAAAAGCTTAGTCTTGCTCCCTCAAGCAGGGCAAGAAACCTAAATCATCACTGTACACTGTCCTCATGTCTTCTAATCCAAGTCCAGTGGACAGCCTGAGATCTCTGGATTCTGTAGCATTCCTGAAGACATGAATGTGTGGGTGTGGCTGGTTCTCAGCAGAGATCCCTATGGGATCCACCTACAAGCAGGATTGCTATATTGCAAACACGCTCATCTTAGTAAAGAGAGAAGCTTGAAAGGTGGGGAAGACAAGCAAATTCCCAAGCCCCTTTACTCACTTCTCCTGTTTCCTCTCCTCACTCTGTGCTCTTCGCTGAGCAAGAACACTGCTTGCTCTCCTTTTCCGTTGCTCTTCCCTTTTCTGTTGGATTCGAGCATCCAGCTTGGAGATGGTGCAGATCCCCCATATGGAATCCTTAATTCCCTGAAGGTATAAACAAGCATTAGGGCTAAATTCAACATACTTGGTAGGCTGGGGAAAGAACCTTGCAAGGAAAAGGAGTAACAAAATTTTACAAGCTCATCTAAGACATTCTAATAAGCCACCTTAAGCTGCAAACTTTCAGAATGGGAGCACAGGGACATTTGTATTGGGAGGGGTCTTGTTCTATTTAAGCAAAAACACATCTCCTTGCCAGTCACAGAGAGGCTCAAATGTTACTTTTGATAGATATGATATGATAGATATAGCTTAATAGCCAACTGGCAACACTGGAAGGCTTGGAAATCAAAGTTTTGCCTTTCAGCACACTTTCACATACATGTAATAAAAAGGAAGACAGACTTACCCTGATGAGATCATTAAGGAAGATCTTGACACTATCTGCCATCTCTACTCCAGCATCGCCTCCAAATCCAAAAATATCAACTACAGGGTGAAGTAAAGAAGTGAACCCAAACCTCTCTCATCGTGAAGAGATGGTAAATTGGTGGAGTCTGATAGAAAGGATGAGAAAGGGGGGGGGGAGAAACCTGTTAAAGAAGCCACAAAGGATTCTGTAGTTTATGACAATGTGGTAAATCATAAGCACGCAAGGTCCTCAAATTATGGGCAGCTGAGTTCTTTTCCCTCTCGCGCTACACCTGATCCAGCAGGGCTCCTACGACCTTAAGGACATCTGTGTCAGCACACTCACGCAGGTGCAGTCTGTCCCATTGTGGTGCTTTTGCGAAGGTCAGCAAGAGCCAGCCATTTCAATCCATGTATGGTCCAACTTCTGGACAAACTGCCATAATGGAACCACTGTGTACTGTGGGGATTTGGTGCATAGCAGGCTTGCACAAATCTGAATACTTTCTAGACAGGATGCTTAGGTGATGCAAACGTGTTCAGCTGCAAGATCAAACCAGTAAGAATCTCCACGGTAGTCCAGGCCACTTAAGACTACTAATGGTACAATAGCTACAAAGGGACTTTTAAACTAGTTTCAACAGTATTCATTTGGGGACAGTATGTTCAATCCTATATATATTTTTGACTGGTTTTACTGGGGATGGGTCACAACTCAGTGGTAGAACACAGGCTCTGCATACAGAAGGTCCCCAACATCTGCAAAGAATCAGGTAGAAGGAAAGATTCCTCCTTGGAAAGCTGCTGCCACTCAACAGACAACACTGAGCTCCATCAGTAGTGGTCAACGTGAGGTCAATGGGCTGCATATGGCCTCCAATGTAGCCGCGGTTACCTCTCCCTGAGATGGGCCAAGAGCTTCATTCACTATTTGGTAGGTTGTGGTTTAAAATTAACAGCATAGATCTATGCACGATTGTACAGATTTGCTAACCACTTACTCTGCAGTAACACCATGAATTTCCATAATTCTGAGTGCGTGGTTCTTAAGTGCATCTTCCCAAATTCTGCCTCAGATTGTTTGTATTTCAAGTGAAGATACTCTACCTTGCTCACCACTGCAAGGAGCTTCAAAGGAGGATGAGAAGCACGCTCTGTGAATTATGGAGTCCCCAGGGTCCTCACTCGCAGGAATCAACTATTGTATTCCTAACAAACTCCTTCAGTCTAGAATAAGTGCTTGTCCAGCATATGAAATACACCAGTCCAAAAGCACCCTAGAGACAATCTCATACATGCAGAGCTCACTGGATCACCTTTTCTTTCACTTGAAACAAATTACTATGCTGATCTCACTATTCATTCATCCTCGTACCACAAAGAATTAATGCTGAACACAACAGGTTCCCAAGTGCTCTGATGCAAAAGAAGTGCTACGCCTATGGCATAACGTATTTCACCAAAACCACAGCTCAATTTAAAAATAATATTTAGCATTTATACAGAACTTTAGAGTGTCCAAAGCACTTCATAGACATCAGCTCAGGAACTCAAACAACAGCTCTGCCATTATTACTGCCATACTGGAAACGATGGGCTGAAGCAGAGATTTGCAGCTTGACTAAGTTCACCCAGGGCCTATCCAACTTTCCAGCATCAATATAGCCATTCCAATAGGGCATGGACTGCATTCTGCAAGGGGGGCAGCCATGGAGGCATCCCCAAGGTAAAGCATTTTTTCCCCTTATCTTGAGGCTTCATTACAGCCGCATCAACTCGGGAATGTTGCACAGGATTGGGCCCCCATTCAGCTCTGGGCTGATGATTTGAGACTGAGAGCGCAATCCTAACCTTGAGTTAGGCCTGCACAGTTCAGCCAGCAAAGTTTGGCCAGCACAAGGGACACCGTAAGACATGTCTGGACCACTCTCACAGTTGGAGAAGCCAGCACACAGGCGTGCGCCATCCTCCCTGACTCCGAATGTGGTCCAAACGCACTTTACAGTGACACTTGCACCAGCCAAACTTTGCTGGCCTAACTTCAGGATAGGATTGCGCCTTGAATGACATTTGAACTGGGAACATCCTGGTTCTCAGTTCATTCACTTAACCGCTAGCTCTGATTTGACACTTCATAACTACAATGATGGTAGAATGCAATAAATGGGACTATAGCTTGGGGATGGAATGCATGCTTTTCATGCAGGAGGTCCCAAGCTCAATCTTTAGTAACGCCAAGTACAGATTGGGAAAGATCCATTGTCTGAAACTCTGGAGACCTGCTGCCAGTCCGGGTTGACAACTTGATGGTCCAAAGGTCCAATTCTGCTATACAGGGCTGGGAGGAAGGGGAAACATCTCCATGGGTATTCAGATGTATAATTTTACCACCATTTTCCCAGCTACTGGCTCCTATGGCCATTTTCCCAGCTACTGGCTCCTATGGCTCCTATGGCCAGAGCTAGGAGCTCCAGACCAAAAAAGATTGGCCCGGGTCATTTCAAGAGGAAGCAAGGTGCAAACACCTTTCTTAAGAAAGTTTACCTGAGGAATGAGTACCTTAATGGATGGGAACAGGGGAAAAGGTTGCAAAAGGAGAAAAGAGGATCAATTTGGAGGAAAAATATGGGGTGCAACTGCTGGTGGCAATGACAGTTGTGGACACTCCAGATAAATACACCTGCCTCCAAGACAATGGATTCCAGTCCTCAGAAAGCTTCTGCTGAAACAAATGCAAGGTACTACAATCCTTTTATTGCTGCCCCCCCCCCCTCAAATAAAGGCTTTGTGATGTTTTGCAGAGCAGGGAGGAAGAATGGGAAGGGGTTGGGGAGAGAAATTGAAACAAAAGGCCGGGCTATGGGGAGGTGGGAGCTGAAAAAGAGGGAAGTCTCCAAAGCGGGGATCTGACTGGGGGGGGGTGGATTTGAGGCGGGGGGGGTGTAGATATCTGGAACTACAGTGCAGGTACCGGGGCAATATCGGTTAGATTGCATGCAATTTAGGGATGGAGGCAGGGAGGGGCTCTGCGTGGGGCAAAGGCATGAGGTTATGGGAGGGAAAGATGCTTAGGCAGCAAAGTGGGGAGAGAAGCAAAGGGGAGCTTGCCAAGGAGGGGGGAGGAGACCCAGAACAGGGAGGGGTCACACACACCCCAATCCCCACCCCGTGGTTGTCGGTACTTGCCAGCCCCAGGCCCTCGGAGTCCGTGGTGGCGGCGGCTGAGCTGACCCACGCGATGACAAGCGAGTGACAGGCCGCCACCGCCCCGCCCCCGGGAGAGCCGACTGTGTCACCAGCTTCCTTAAACGGCACCGGCCAGGAGAGCCACTGCGCAGGCGCAAGACGCGAGCATCTACAGGGTTGCAAGGCGCGAGGCGGCCGCCAGGGGGAAGGGGGGTCCCAGTCCCAGCCAAGGTCCCAGCCAACCCGCCTGTCTCCCTGGTCGCGCATGCGCTCCACGCCGCGCGGCTCGCTCGAGACGGAGCAAGCGCAGTGCGGAGCCACAAGGGGGGGGATAAGTTTTGGTTTAGCCTCCTCAGGACGGGGCGGCGTGGATAGAGCGTTGCTATAGAAACGCGTGTATTTCCCCCCCTCCTTTCACGCCATCACCCAAGCGTAGTTAAAGATTAAAACAAGCACGCGCACACCAGCCCCACATCAAGGCACTGTATTAAATGGCATTGAAACAAAACAATTTATCCTTTCCTTGTCTTTTAAAGCTTCACACAAACACAGGCGTGTGTGAAGGACTACCAATATATCAAGTACACTTTTTTTGAAAAAGAAAAGAAAAAAAGCTGAGGTATTAAGGCAGTTGAAAAAGCTGAGGTAAACATCACATGTTTTGTGAAGAAATATATATATATACGTATTGTTTTTAAAGCTAAAGTACTCAAGACACTTGAAAAAGCTGAGGAGACCATCACAGGTTTTGTGAAGAAGAAGAAAATATGTATTGTTTTTCAAGCTGAAGTACTTAGACACTTGAAAAAGCTGAGGTAAACATCATGGAAAAAGGAGAAAAAAGAGAATATAATGTCACAAAGCTACCACAACTTCAGATATTTGTATACAACATTTCCATCTATCGTTTTGATCCAGTTATCAAGAGGCTATCAAGGTAGCAACCAACACATATCAAACCAAATAATTCCAATGAAGGTGGCAACCAACTGCAAACAATTTTTTTTTAAAAAAAAAGACCCATAAACTGTTTATACTTCAATTACATTAAACAATAGCAAAGGTTGTTATTAAATAAATCAAGACTTAGGCATCCAAATTTGGCAGCACTTTGTAAACTGTTACACTGTATTTATCAACAACACTTCTGTGAAGCTGTGGAAATGGAACAGATACATCATATACATAAAATATTTTAATTCCCAATTTAGTCAGGAAAACTCATTGTCCTCAAACTGAAGCTGTGCAGTTCTGTTGTGATGTTGTGGTAGGAAGTGACATCATCAAGAGGAAGTGCTATCATTGTGACATTATAAAATGACACTCTTGAAATGCAAATTGGCATTCTTGGATTTCAGCAATTGTACAACCAAGAAACATCCCTGACAGAAAGCAAGATGAGGACAAAAAATGATGTAAAAGCACTGAACTAAAAACATTAAAAATAAAAAAAAACCCTCACTTGAAAATTCAAACTGTTAACACTCACAAACAGAATATAGCAAGAGTAAGGTCTGCAGTTTCCAAGATGGCCGCCCCCAGCTTTCTGCGACCCACCTGTTATCAGGTTGCGATCCACCAAGTGGGTTTGAATAACACTGCATTATTCCATTAAAACTTAATTTTACCATGGGGCCAATCCTTTTGTGCCTCAGTGCCAGAGGATCATGCACTCTGGTGACCCAGGCTCTTGCAAAAAATGGGCTGTGACAGTGGAAGAGTTTAAGGCGCCAGTGGGAAAGCGAGAAAGTACATCGCAACAGCGGAAGAATTTGAGGCATTAGTGGGAAGGCTGGAAAGCACATTGCAACAGTGGAAGAGTTGGAGGAGGAGGCGGGAAGACCGGAAAGCATATTATGACAGCGGAAAGGTTCAAGGTGTCAGCAGGAAGGCCTGTACCAGCTTGCTAGTGGCCGCAGAAGACAGATGCATGCCGGAACAGGTAAGCTTTGCGCAGGCCCGGGACAGAGTGTAATGATGCAGGGGCTGGATGGTTCAGGCCCTTAATTGTATTATTTAGTTGGTACAGCAAATGAAAAAAAAAGAATTGATATTACTATGCCAGTAAATCATTTCTGTCTTCCTAAATGTATTTTGTGTATTTTTAAAATGTAGGGCCCCTATATAACGTATCTACAGGCCCGGCACTAGCTTAATCCAGCCCCAAAGCTACGTGAAGAGGGATAGTTGCTCTTCCCTTGCTGAATATAAGAGGACATCACTTTTAAAAGGTGCCTCTGCCGAGACATGTAGAGGGGGCTCTACATGTGTCCAACAAAATAGTAACATCTTTGAAAAGAGCTCCACATTCCTTCCAACACATTCATAGGTCATGCAAAAGCAGAAGAGTTCCCTGTTTTGCTGCTTTGTGCAATGAGTGGAATAACTAAGCAGATTCAGACAACAAGCATAGAAATATTGCAGATTTTCCAATGTAGCATCCTTTTCTTACATCCTAAAGAAGATTGAAAATCATGTATTTAAAGTAATGGGTGTCTGACAAATAGCAGCTCTTGAAAGTCTCAATGGTTCTTGGGGATCTGGTTTTAACTGGGACACAACACTACCGCAGATCATGAACATCCCAGAACGTCAACGCAACCTGGTTACACAACACAATCCTTTGAATTATAAAGGGCATTCACTGAATTAGCTATCCTTTCATATCATACTCTCAGTGAGGATGGTATAAATGGTTATCCTGTAAACAGGAAGAATCTTGAGATAACAACCTAATTATATTACAAGAGGTGAGTCAGGCCACAGAGAACTTGTGCAACAACTGTTGAGAAAGGAGACATTGCCTCATGTTCTCCCAGTACCAACAAGAAACCACTTATTATTTGAAGCAAATAGCTTAACACATAGTCTATGTGCAGTTGGTAGAAAGCATGTCTCGTTGAGCATAGTAGGAAAGGGCTTACTTCAGAGTAAGCACACACTGTACAGGTCAAGAGCAGGCTGCTTGTATAAGCTCTCAGACTGGGCTTCTCTCTCTTTTTAAACAGTTCTCCCTTGCTAATAATTGGCAGAAGAGAGCTATGATTCTATCAAAAAAATTGCATTTTATTACTAGCTGATAACAAATTCAAAAGTACTAGCTGTGACTAGAATGTTTTGTAAAAAAAAATGCACATCTTTTTTCCTTGATTGCTTCATGCTTGTCTTGATTATTGTTATGTGCCATACAACACTATTAGTAAACAGTGCTTGTTTACATCCTGCTGACTGGAGTAAATAATGCTGCATTTTCTCCATGTGTGACTCCCTAATCCATCCTGCATCCATTGATTCTGAGGAAAGGAGAGCACTTGCTTTTTCATTCTGAAAGAGTGTGTGTGTGGGGGGGGGGGGGGTCAACGGACAATTTTCACAATGAAGAGCGGTGAAAAGCAGAGTGCCCCAAGGTGAGTGCCCTGGGGACGGTGCTTTTCAATTGGTTTATACATGACCTGGAGACCAGGATAAGCAGTGAGGTGTCCAAGTTTGCGGATGACATGGACCATTTCCAGTTG
This sequence comes from Lerista edwardsae, assembly GCA_029204185.1. Lineage (NCBI taxonomy): Eukaryota > Metazoa > Chordata > Lepidosauria > Squamata > Scincidae > Lerista > Lerista edwardsae. Next base: position 3,694,470 of record JAJKFI010000102.1, on the reverse strand, counting down.
CTGAAAACCAACTTTCACAAGATTGTAAAGAGCTCCAGAAGGATCTCTCCAAACTGGGAGAATGGGCAGCACAATGGCAGATGTTTTTCAATGTAGACAAATGTAAAATTATGCACATTGGGGCAAAAAAAAAAATCAAAATTTTGCATATAGGCTAATGGGTTCTGAGCCACCTGTGACAGATCAGGAGAGAGATCTTGAGGTGCTTGTGGACAACTCGATGAAGGCATCAACCCAGTGTGTGTCAGCAGTGAAGAAGGCCAATTCCATGCTTGGGGTAATTAAAAAAAGGGGTTGAGAATAAAACAGTCAATATTATTATGCCATTGTCCAAATACACGGCAAGGCCACATCTGGAGTACTAGTTACAATTCTGGTTGCCACATCTCAAAAAGGACATAGTGGAACTGGAAAAGGTGATGAAAATGGAGCTGGAGATGGGGCAGAAAGATTTACTTTCACTGAGGAGGGCGACTCTTTTGAACTTGATCCAGAACTAAGAAGGGAAGCACAATTAATCTCTAATTGTTATTAAGAATAGTTATGTACCACTTTTTATTACCACTTCAACAAAAAAAGTGCTTAACAGCAAAAGTTCCCACAGCAAAAGGTCATTTCCTGTCTCAAAAAGGATTCACAATCTGAAACAGATACAAGGAAATATCAGCAAGTAGCGTTTTATATTTATATTATCCTAACATATTCAAGTGATGTACAGATCCTCCAAACAAAAGGGGGGGGGGATTCAGGGAATACATTCTGTATTTATTCTGTTCCGGCACACCACTGGATTTTGCTGTCATCAAAGAGAGCATTGTTTTCCTCCACCCAGAACCAAACATTGCGCAAACCGACTTCTTATTTACAACCCCTCTTTCTCCAGGCTGAGACTGACCTTCTAGGGCTGTCCAAACAGTCCTCATCCACGTTTCTAAACAGTTGTCAGTCCGTGATGTTCACCACCACTATAAAATCCTTCATTCCCCAATTCTATTCCGTACAAACAGCTCCAGGGTCCAAGGCCTGGGACATCTTCATAGCCGGAAAGTGCCCACTGGGAAATGTAGTACTGAGCCTTCCTTTGCATAACAAGCAAATAAGTAACGAACAAAGGCAATCTGGGAACTGTAGTTCTAAGGAGTCTTTCTCAGGAGCCAATAAGAAATGGAGTTTCGTGTACTACGGCACGTACGTAATATGAGCTCACACATATAGCTCTTTCCCTCAACCTCCTTGCTTTCCCTCTGCGTTGATTTAGGTGTTGTGTCCTGGATTTGTGCTCGTAACTGCTGTCCTAGATTTTCAGATTTGTAAAAACAGCAGAGTGTTGTGGTACCTTAAGAATGGACATATTTAGTGCAGATTTATTTGGTAGACTGCAATCCACAATCAGATGCATGAGATGTTGTCTTCCGTGGTGAGGTACAAAAAAAAAGTAAAGAAAAAAAAAACGTTAGCAGTGATGCCAAATGACCTTATGGAAAAATAAGATGTATTTATTGTCACTGAAGAAGTCCATTGAGAAGCAAGCTCCATTGAGTTCAGTGGATCTCTCTCCCAAATAACTCTATATAGGATTGCAGTTAAACAGTGCAATTGGGTGCATGTCTACTCAGATGAAAATTTCATTGTATTCAATGGAGCTTACACTTAGGAAACCTGCTGCCTAAGATAAATATCTTGCCCGTCACAAGGGGTGGGAGTTTCCCTCTCAGGCTTTGTTCTGAGGGCAGGAAACTTCCTAATTTGGAAATGTACTGTAATTCCCCACACTGATTTTCACAGGGGAGTTGCCCTTTCCAGGTTTTCTGCAGTTCTATTCTTCAAGGAAGCTTTCATCATGAAACCAAAAGTGGGTTTTTTTTTAATCTTTTCCCCTGCAGTTTGGAGCTGCCAGGAAGGCTGCAGAGGGGGTCGCAGGCTCACTGGATCCTTTGAGGAGGATATTTAGAAAGAAATTGAAAGGGAATGCTAAAAGAGTCCAGTCTCACCAGGCTGCATGGTGGCTGTTTAAAACAACAGTAATAGAGGCCCAGCGGCAGTGTATACCGCAAAAAAAGAAGGCATCAACTAGGCTATAGGCAGTGATGTCATGCAGGGGGAATGCGGGGGAACTCAGTTCCACTACTTAAAATTAGGGCTGACTCCGCCCACTTCACTCTCCCTCCTCCCCCCTCCCAATTCCTCTGCAAAGAGCTTTTCTTCTTGGTTGGCCGGCACTCAGAGGGTTAAAGGGAGCGACTCCGGATTCCTAGGGGGGGCGAAGGCAGTGATGTCCTTCAGGGGGAACGGACCAGAATGGGCATTCCGGATCCTAATGTGGCTGGTTCCGGGTTCCCGACAAGTGCCAATCAAAAGTGAGTTCCTGTTCCTAAATCATTTGAATGACACCACTGGCTATAGGCGAAGATGGGTGCAATGTTAGTAGTAGGCTACTTCAGAATGCCAGATGCAAGGGAGTGGCAATGGGATGCAGGCATCTTGTTGTCTTGTGTGCTCCCTGAGGCATCTGGTGGGCGACTGTGAGAAACAGGAAGCTGGACTAGGTGGGCCTTTGGCCTGATCCAGCAGGACTCTTTTTATGTTCTTAATAATGATAGTCAATGGGTCTTACTCCTGGGTAAGTGTGGATAGGATTGTAACCTTTGGGATGTTTGGAGAATTTTAAAAAAAAAAAACCAGATCAGCAACTGCTTAGGAGAGTTATTTATTTTATTTTTTAAAAACATACTTATTGCAAACGTTTAATTTACTTAATTTGATTTTGTTGTATTGGGGTGTTACAAATTTTCAAGTTTGATCATGCCACCTTTGGCTATGACATCATTTCCAGTGAGTCCTGACAGATTTTATTGTAAAAACTGGGTCCCGGTGCAAAAACGTTTGAGAAGCACTGCTATATAGCATGGCAGGAGAATGCCTAAAAAGAGTGAGAAATGAAAAGGACAACTTTGTATTTCTCCCCTCCAGAAACTCCTCTTACCTAGAAAATGAAATCTGTCATTGAAAAAAAAAAAATGGACACATTTACAAAGCACGAGAAAAACACAATGGAATCATAAGCATATGTCCACTGTCACATTTTATTTCAGGAAACTGCTAAACCCCACTTATGACAAGAAGGTTCTCATACAGAAGTTATACAGTAGTTTTCTATTCAGCACTTTTTTTCTGAATTCAAAATTATCCCAAAGTGATTCTGTGCATTGCAGAGATATAGTAGAAAATGGCACTATATAGTATTAAACAACTGAAACCATTTCAGCAGATATCTTTAAAATTAAAAAGTAAAATTGTCCAGGATGAAATCCATTAAAATCTTGTCTGCCTGATGTTTTGCCCATGCCTATCATGGGCATTCTCAAAGGATGGAGAGTACAGGCCACATGGGATAGACAGAGTGGATAGAAGGATGTTCTTTTCCCTCTTGCACAACATCATTAGAATTGAATGTTGGGAGAGTTAGAACAGACAAAAGAAAATATTTCTTTACCCAGCATGTGGTAAATTTGTGGAACTCCTTGCCACAGAATAAGGTGATGGCATATGGCCCAGATTCCTTTAAAAGGGGATTGATGAATGAAAAGTCTGTCACAGATTACAAGCCATTAAAAGTAGACTATTTTTGAAAGTGAGACAAATAGGATAAAAATAGGATAAAGTGTAGTCTTGTTGTCTTATGTGCTCCCTATGGTATCAGGTAGGCCATTTTGAGATACAGGAAGTTGGACTAGATGCGCCTTTGGCCTGATCCAGCAGGGCTCTTATGTTCTTAAGACACAAAATCTATCTGATGCCAAGGAATGGGTGGAGTTTACTATAGTACATGGCAGAGATTCTGAAAGGGAATGAAGCCACAAAATCACATCTTGGAGCCTTTGACATGATATTTGTGTGTCTGAACATGTTATTCAGCCAGTGCCAATCAGAAAGACGTCATCTGAGGAAAGAACAGAATAAGACAGGGTGTAAAAAAATGTAAAGATTGGGAGAAATTTAAAAGATATTTTCATGATTCAGCAATGATGGCTTTTGTAAGCTTGTTTGGTGGTCCCTCCTAGCTGCAAATATAGGTTTTGGGGAGTTACTGCAGTATAAGAATTGGGATAATCCATTTGAAATCCTTACCAAAAAAGAAGTTCTGGAAGAGACAGTTTGGAGCAAAAAATTAGGGCCCAATCCCTTGTGGACCTGCACCAGTGATAAGCCCTTACCACCAGTGCTGATGTCACAAAAGTGCCATAAGACACTTCTACCACCAGTGGTAAGAGCTTACTGCCAACTCTGGCCCAACAGCAGGCAGTAAGTTTCACCACCATCAGCGGTGCGCTCTTTCCAGGCAGATGGGGGGGGCGGACTTGGAAGGGAAAGGGTTGAAGTAGGGTGGGACCAGTGGTTCCACCACAGATCCTAATCTCCCTGTTGAATCCAATATGGAGGCCCTGAAGTCTGCGCTGGCAAAATACCTGGTGCAGACTTGAGGAGGTCCATTGGCAAGCCTGCCACCTTACCCTGAGGCGCCTCCTATGACTGCTGTGGCACCCATAAGATGCAGTAATAGCTGTTTTGCTACCACTATGCCTACAGGGCCCAAATACTATAGGATTGAACTGTAGGTTAATGAGAAAAGAGCTAAGCCTTCTCTACTTCTCAGTTCTCCATTCCTAATCCAGACCTGCCACATATAGGTTTTCCTCTTTAAAAAGGGCCACCAAGCTACATTTGCACAAGTAATCCACTTTAGCAGCTATTTGTTGCAAAGCAATAAATATGCTTGATAAATAATGGTTCACTGATATACTGTATAATTTGGCCTGCAACAGTATCAGTCCTACTGACAATATCATCAGGGTAAATGATTGACCATATTGCAATTTTGGGGAGAGATCATAGTTCAGTGGAAGACTACGTGGTGTGCACATAAAGGACCCCAGTTTTAATCCCTGGCATTACCTTCAGTTAGGGCTTTAAAAAAATATGAATCAACCACTTGTCAATCACTTACTGCTATCCTTAGATATTGTATAAACCTGCTATATTGTAACAACAACAAAACAACAACCACCAGTATTTATATACCTCCTTTCTTGTGTAATCAGGTTTCTCCTCTGACTTTAATTCAAGGCAGTTTACACAGGCAGGCTTTTTCCTACCCCCCCCCCCCCCCCGTAAGGATTTTTACAATACAACACATTCTAATCTTTCATAGAACGTTTCATTCCAGATGGAATCTGGAATCTTTCTGGCTGCATTTGCCTCCTCCATTTAACTGAAGGTAACTCTTCTCACTCTCACTGAAGGTGGTCGTCTCCGCTCCTCTTACCAGTTGTTATTCAGCTTGTCAGCCATAGTGTCAGCAGCTCTTGGATACCTCTGGTGAACTCGAACTTATGTCCCCATACCAGATGTTTTTCAAGTATCTTAGTCCGCAACTCTACCACTCAGCCAGATCTCCTGCCTATATACTGTCTTAATACAGTCAGTTGCCCCCTGTAACCACCCTGCTAAATAAGATAAGCCTACACTTAGAGAACCCCACAATAACTGGACCCTCAGTCCAGTGAGCTGGCTATTCAGGGTAAAATGTTATTTCTTCTTAGAAAGGAAATGGCTTTCTTACCTTCTTTTCTCTTGTGATTGTGGTAGTTGTTCTAGCTTTCAAGCCTTCTCTTTTTCTCACATATGGCCTTGCACTGCGCCATGCTGTGAAAATGATTGGCACTGCCTCCACAGCCACCGTATATTTTGCATTTCCCAATGTCAAGGTCATAGTAAAAGCGAAGATGGATTTTTGAGCATGGCCCATGAGCTTTAGGGACTCTGCATACGTTAGGCAAATGTTCTAGAGAAAGCCGAGTGAAAAGGAAGAGAGAACCTTTTTAGACTATGAAAAACCATAAATGTTCCAGCAACAGCTGCTGGAAAAGATGCTATAGGGGTAGAAGAGGTGCTATATACTGTCTCAATAGAGTCAGTTGTACTCCACACCTACTATACCCCATTAAATAAGATAATCCATAGTAAAAACCCAGTAAGCTGCGTATTCAGAGTAAAACATTTTTTCCTGTTGGACAAGAAATGTTTTCCTACCTGCTGGAGGTGGTGTTGTGGTTGTTACCATTTTAAATTTTATGCTTGTTTGGACCTTGCATATATCCATGCACTCATCAATGCTAGGAAAATGATTGGCGTTTCCTCCACAACCACTGTAAAGGAATGCTTTGCATATTTCATGCTCAAGGTCATAGTAAAAGCGTAGAAGTTTTTCTGAACATGACCCTGGACTTTTAGGGAGCTTGCATATTTGAGGCACATTTTCTAGAGAAAACCAAGGACATGGAAGAGAAACTGTTTTAGAATGTGAGACCCCGGACACGCTCCAGCCACAGCAGCTGGAAAAGTTGCTATTGTGGTGGAACAGATGTGATATTGTCTCAATAGAATCAGTTATAGCCCAATTCAAATCAAGCTCTCCACACCACAGTGAAACAGCACCAAACAGCCTTCATTACATCCACCTCAGAAAGAGGGGCTGCTGGAAGTCTACCCGAGGGAAGGGAACATTTGACCCCTTACCTCACAGTAAGCCCCACAACCACCATGTAGCTTGGGCTCATGCCAGCAAAATTGCTGGCGCCGGCCCAAATAACCTCTTCTTGGCAGGTTGTGCTAGGGAAGGGGATAGAATCCAGCAGGACCCTCTGCTGCCACCACCGCCCCCTCTGGGTTCAAATCCACCTCTTCCCACCTTCCCCACCTCATTGCTCCCCATCTCAATTGTGTCGTTACCTTGTCCCTCCACCACCCATGAAGAGAATACCTGCTCCAGGGGACGCTGATCTCCAACTGGTGCTGGTAAGTTGGCGCAAGCCTTCTTGCCAGTGCCATGATACTCCACACAGCTGCAACTTTGCTAATGACATGTTTGTAACAGTGCACGCACCCATACCACGGCTGTTAACCAGCTTTGGATTGGGCTGTTATTCTTCCTTACCACACTGCTAAATAAGAAAATCACCGTGTAAAAGACTGCAAGCCTGGAATTCACTATAAAATGCTCTTTCTTCTTGGACAGGAGATGGGTTTACTTCCTGTTGGCCGTTCTGTTGTAGTTGGGGCAGTTGTTATGTTCATGCCTGATCTTACATGTCTCCATGCATTCCTCAATGCTACAAAAATGATTTGTGTTGCCTCCAGAACAATCACAAATGAATGTTTTGCATTCCTATTTCTCAAGGTCATAGTAAAAGCAAATTCGGCTTTCTGAGCATGGCCCGCAATCTTTTGGGACCTTGCATATGTGAGGCATATTTTCTGAAGAAAACTGAGTGAGAAGTAAGAGAGACTTTTTAGATTTTGAAACACACTTCAGCAACAGCTGTTGGAAAAGATGCTATGCTGGGGTCAATATAGACAATCTTTCTCCCCACCTCACTAAATTCAAGAATCACCACATAAAAGCCCAGTGAACTGGGTATTCAAAGTAACATGCTGTTTCCTATTGGACAAGGTTTCTTACCTGGCGATTCTGTTGGGGCTGGGGTAGTTGTTATAGCATTCATGTCTATAGCATTTATGTCTGTTCGGACTTCACATATCTGCATGCATTCCTCTCTGCTACGAAAATGATTGGCATTACCTCCACAACCACCATAAAGAAATGTTTTGCAGTCTTGATTCTCAATGTCATAGAAAAAGCGAAGATCGTTTTCTGAACATGGCCCTGGATCTTTAGGGATCCTGCATATGGCAGGCACTTCTAGAGAAAACCAAGTGAGAGGGAAGAGATTCTCCTTTTAGAGATTTAGGAAAGAGATTGTGAAACACCAGACACACTCCAGAAACAGCTGCTGGAAAAGATGCTATGATTGTGGAATAGATTCTATGTACTGTCTTGACATTATTTACTCTCCCCAACCACAGTCCTGAACAAGAGAATCACCGTGTAGAAGCCCAGCAAATCCAGAATTCAACATAACATTATTTCTCTTGAAGTTAGTTTCTTACTTGATGGCGGTTCTGTTGAGGTTTTAGCTTTTGTGCATATATTCATGCACCCCTTCATACTACTACGGGGTTTAGGATTAGGCATTACAGCCATCGTGCATCACCACCCCCATCGCCGCCCACTGCGCCACCTGGTTATGCCCCCAACACACCTCTGGAACTTCCTCGGTGAGGTTCTGCGCCAACCAAGCACTGCCGACGCTTGACCAGCGCATGGCCGGTGCTGCTGACAGGCATGGCGGTGCCCGTGCACCAAAGGTGCTGCTTGCACCAGTCCAGTGCCTGACTCAACGGCGCAGATGCACTTGACGGCACATTTGCGACAGCGCTGGACCGGTGCAGGAGCATGGCATCAGCAACAGCAACATAAAGATATGTCATCAATCTAAAGCCTGCGGTGCTTGTGGCAAAGCAGCAGTGGGACTGATATTGTTGCATTTTTCTACAGGTTTTTTTTCCTCATATAGAATACATTTTACATGTTTGTCCCCCATGCCCACTTTGCTATGCCCCTAGCCATTAAGTGCCATTTTCTTCTGTCTTATCAGCACACCACTCTGCACAATTCAACTACGCAACCAGCTCACTGAGACTAAGAACTAATTTTCTCTCACGCTTTTTGGGTGCTGTTGTGGCTGTGGTGTCTGCAGTGAGTCTACATATCTGCTTGCACTGCTCCAAGGTGCGAAAATTATTTGCATTCCCTTTACAGCCAGTATAAACAAATTTGTCACACTTCTTGCTCTTGAGGTCATAGTAGTAGCGAATACGGAAGTCTGAGCACTTCCCAGGTTCCTTAGGCACTTTGCATACTGCAGGTAAAACATCTGAGAGGAAAAAAAGATTAACCGGGAAAGTCTAACATCACAATCTGATGCACATCTACAGAGTTCCATTAGGTACAATGGGGCTTAGGAAAGTGCAGCCAAAGTTGTTATTAGCCATTCAAATAAAACTTGCTCTTGAAGGGTGAGATAAAGGTACTTCAAATTAAAAAATATAATGAAGTCATTTCAAGTCATGAAACACAAGCTTTTTTCTGGGTTGTTGTTTTTTTTGTGTGTAAAAAGAACATATGTTTGAGTGAGGCTGTACCCCTCACTCAATCTAATGACATGCATTCATTAGATCATCCATATGGAGTATTCATCTGTATGTGCAGTAACACCCAGCACATGTTCTGAAAATGTTTGTACAATGTGTCACTTCTCCTTAGGAATACCCATTTTCCCTGAATGAACACATGAAAAGCAGTATGTGCCATTGCCAAAAGTTGTACAATCCTCAGCAGCAGCCTTTTTTTTTTTTTTTTGTGGGGAGGGAGCATGGTGGGTCAATAGAGAGGAAGGGCTGATAGTGTTATTTGGAAGTCTACCAATTAAAGGAGCATCACTGGCTCGTGTGAATGCATGTATTTTCCTGTAGGTTTTTTTTTTTCCTGTGCTATAGCTTTTAGAATAGTGACACAATTAACCATTGTGTCACAGCACAGTGATGTGCTGTGAATGGTCCGTAGGTGTGCCACAGAAGTTTGGGGTAGGGTTTTATACTAGTAGGGGCATTCGGGGTTGTGATCCCCCAGGCAGCAATGCAATATGCCTTGTCAATTGTAAAAAAAAAAAAAAACAAAACCTGATGGTGCACCTTTACAATTTTAGTGCCTTCTCACTGTACAGTGAGATGAAAAAGGCTGAAAATTGCTGTTTTAGACAAAGGGCACCAAGTTGATCTGGCATCTCTTGCTCAAAAAAAAGATAGAGTAGGTGGAGGGTTGATGGGGAATCTCTCCAAGTTCTGAAAATTCACTTCTTTTGGAAACTTTTCCAAGCTCCATGAATTTTTCTCTAAGCCTAAACCCAAAAATCAACAGTCAATCAATCAATCAACAGTATTTATATACTGCTTTTCAACATAAAGTTCACAAAATGATTTACAGGCAAATAATTCCTACAAAATTCACCAAATTCACTGTTTAGTCCAGTGAAGACTAAACAGTTCTTTTCTCATGCCTCTTGCAGGTTTGCACCGTTTTCTGCATTCCTCAATGGTTTCAAATCTGTTTTGATTTCCTAAATAGCCACCATAAATGAATTTTTCACACTCCTTGCTGTCTTAGTTATAGTAATATCGGGAATGGTATGCACTACACATCCCCTTTTCCTTAGGGAGTTTGCATATTGTTGGTAAACTATCTGAAGGAAAAGTGTAGCAGACAAAAACAAAGCTTATAATGCATGTTGTCCCACATTCTGAAAAAGCAAGTCCATTTCAGACATTCATTCATGAAAAATAAGTGCATAGATTGTGGGTGTGGGTTCTGCTTCTGGGCTCAGCTTCATTCATTAAAATACGTTGAGAGCCCATTCATTAAAATAAGTGCATAGTTTGAGTATGGATGGAGCCTGCTCTTGCGATGCCATGACTCCTTAAGCACATTATAGGAAGCTGCCTTGCACTGAATCAGTCTAGTGATTCATCTAGCTCATTACTGCCTACCCTGACTGGCAGCAACTTTCTATGTTTTTAGACAGGGAACAGTTATCACCTTGGGACTTCTGGTCCCATTCTCCATGGCTCTTTTTATAAAGAAATATGGGAGGGCGTATTTGATTAGGTGATGAATACATATTAAAATTTGACGACAACTAATGCAAGTTCTTTCCAGGCACTCATGTATGTACAATGAATGTTCAGTTCAATTTTTTTGAGTTTAGAAACCACAGGTTGTCATATAAGTACAATGAATCTGACACTTGGGAAGATGGGGGCTCCACTCACATATATTAACATTTAGGGGAGCATCTATTAGATGCCTCAAATGTACATAGTTGAGGGGGAAAACCATTACCATGATGACACCCATACATACATGTTCCTTGTACACATCCTCCAGTACCCGAAGTCTAGGTGAGAAATTATACAACAAGCAAATTTGAACAGAAAAGGTCAAACTGTCTGGTTAAACCAAAGATGGAACTTCTTTCTGTCAACTCACCTGTCTTCATATCTATATGATGATACCATGTCTGAAAGGTTAATAAAATGACACAGCAACCAAATCACTTTGAATTTACAAATCATCTTGCCTGTAGGTCACAGGTGATCAGCTACTTACAAACCTGGCTGTTAGCATCTTAATAGGAATAGGAGAGTGGCTGAAGTGGAGCTCTCACCTGAAGTCTTCCCGACACCAACCAACTCCAGCCAAGTAGAAAGGAGACCCATGAGAATGACAGCTTCATGCTGCATGGTGTTCTTTGAGGCAAGTGCCCAAAAGGAGAAATAAGCCAATTTGTTTATACAGTGTACCAAAAGGGAATGGTGTGCCTATTTTGATGAGGCGCACTGTTCTTGAAGGAGGAACATTACATGTAAATTAGTAACCTATTGGAGCCCTACGTTAAATCAAACCCATTTTGGCAAAGTCAAAAAGGCTTTGGGGTGGACTGGAAGTCTCTAAACAAACAGGAGTTTGCACAAATTTGTGGGCTGATGCAGATAAACAAATGAGGCTGTCCGTTTTTGATGGTGGGCATATTATTTCAGATGCTAAGTTCTGATGCTTGGGGACAAATGAAGGAAAATAATCTCCTGGTGGCTATTATCTAGCTGAAAGTGAAGCTTCTTGTGTGTATAGGATCTATTTCTGGGAAGCACAGGCAAAATGAAAAGATTTGGTGCCTCTGCTTGGAGTGTCTTTTTGCTTCCAACATGCATTGCTTGTATATAGGTAAAAAAATATTAGACAGGCACCAGATCTCTAGTGCTTTTCTGCCACCCAAAAGAAACAAACCCCTGTAGCATTGTAGGCCAGCTTGACTGCCTGCACCAGCCCATCTACCTCTTGGAGTGGCGCAGACCTGCCTTATCTTACAGCATGTTTGCGACACTGCCAGGCCAGTGCTAGTGACATGCACTGGTCTAATCCTCCCTCAGGATTGCGCTCATAGTCTCTCAGATGGAGCCCCATTTGGCCAGACACTATCCCAGCAGCAACTAGGCACTGACATTGACTCATGGTAAGCATTCATTTCAAATGATATGCAGAACTAGTATATTTTGCACAATTTTGCTATATTTGGCTCAATTCTGGGTTATCAATATTGACTTAATAATAAGCATTGGCCTTTAAATAAATGTGAATTCTAGTTTTTTTTAATCTTTTTGTAATCTTTTCAACTTATCTATTTCCATTTATCTAAGCCTCACATCACATCTGGCATTAAGGGAGGGCCTCTGGGAGGATCAGTACAATATTTTATCAGTATCAGTATTGTACAAGTTTCTTGTGGGCCCCTTAGCAAGAGTAAGGTCTGCAGCTTCCAAGATGGCTGCTCCCAGCTTTCTGCAACCCACCTGACATCAGGTCACAGCCCACCAAGTGGGTCTTGACCCACAGTTTGAGAAATACATCCTATCTGGCATTAAGGGAGGGCCTCCAAGAGGAATTTTATAAGGCAGTGCAAAGTTTCTTGTGGGCCCATTCCTAAAGGAGGAGGGATGGCAACAGGGTAGGGGTGGCAACAGGGTGAGTGGAATGGGAGTGAAGTGAACCAGGGCAGGGGGAGGGTAGCCAGAAAAGTCTCCAGAGCCCCTCCAGGTCAGCCCAGCCTCTATCTTTTGCTTTCCACAAGACCACTGAGATCCCAGGAAATCTCCCAGTATCAAAATTTACTTCTGCAGCATCCGTAGTCCCGCAACAGGCTACAAGTCCTGATGTAATCAGAAAATGTAAGTTCCCAGGACATTTCCAGGCACTCCTCCTGTGGCTCCTGGGCCCTCTCTGTGACCCCAGGTATAATTTATTCTTGCATCCCCCTCTCTTGGGCCTGTGCTAAGGAACCATCAATCAGGTCTCCTTGTGTAAGTGCTGCTGTGGGAAACTGATTCAGATCGCTATATCAGTATTGGGGAAGATATTTTAAATTTGTGTTTACTGAAACTGCTGTTTGCCTCACACAAGGAAATTTTACATATACCAAATGTATTCACTCCTGTCTACTGTAGATGCACAAGCAGCCTTTTTGCTTAGACTGGGCTTGGAGGAAACGTTTCTTCTGGCTTTCAGCAAAAGCCAGATCTATACATCACTGATACAACTTGCTGGGAAGCAAGTAAAATAGCAGGCCCATGTGACCAGGAGCAGTCCGAATCAGGGCCACCCAGCCCGGGGATGAGAGTTTGGATACGACCCAACGACCATTTGTTGGCCCCACCCCATTAAGCCTCTGGCTTGCTCTCAGCGTGGCCCTGTGATGGCAGACTGGCACAGCGCTTGACTGGCACAGCTGATGGGCACGGTGACGCTCGTATGCCAGCGCTTCTGCTTGCACCAGTCCAGCGACCAATTCCACAGCACATTTTTTTTTTAGTTTAGTTTTTTAGGAATAGCTCGGTGAGAGGGGAACCGCCCTTATCTGCTTAATCTCATTCTCGAATATGGTAGTATGCTGACTGGATGTTGTGATCAAGAGAGGAACTGTTGGGAAATAGGTATTATATAAATAGGTAAAGAAGTTATGTTGGCTGATTATTAGAAGAAAAACAATTGTGTTTTGTTCATGGAGCAACACTGCCATATAGTGTTCAATATAGGCAATGCAATTTTTTTCCCCACAATAGCCATAGCACTAATGCAGATTAACTGACTGGTTCTTGCATTTCTGGCAAGGAATGAGACCTAGTTGGGGCAATAGAGTAGGCCCATAATCCAAGTCTCTGTCCTGAAGACATCCCTTTTCTACTGAGTAATTCTGCAGATCAGAACTTAGTCAACTGCCTAAGTTGGCCTCATGGATGGGCCAGCCCAGATTTCACTCCCCAGTGTCCTCTTATTGACATAATGGATAATAGGGAGTAAAGAAATCTTGGAGAAGAATACCTGACAGGCAGAATTCACAGAATGCAGAATAACAGGTGGGTTTATATGTAGTGCACAGAGTAATACGCTAGGGAAAGTGGTCCTTGCCAAATGTGTATTTGAACTATTTGGCTAGGAAAGTGCCATTGACTAGCTGAAAATAGGGGTTAGATCACCCAAATTTTCTGCTACTAATTCATAATCATCTACCATAGTTTCTTCTCCATCTGGCTGTAAGTAAATACATACATTGTGCTGTAAACTCTGCGTCTTTCATATGGGGAGATGCAGCCTTGCTTGGAAAGGTGATACCACTCCATTTTCATGCTGACATAATGGTGCACAGACTTTAGGGAATAAAGAGATATTGAAGAATAAGAAGAATAAAGAGATCATGACGCAGAATTCATAATTCACCCACAGAAGAACTGGTGAGTTTATTGGAGAGCATACGAGCTATGTCTGCCAAGATTGATACAGTTGGAGAAAATTTAGTCTGGATTCACCTGGAGCTTTTGTTTCACAGGACCCAATGAGACATTGAAGGATCTGAAAGAATCCAGACGGTCCATCTGAAGGAAAAAAAGAAAGAGTCCATCACAGAGAAACAATGAATTTAGGGTGTAGGAAATATAGCGTTCCTAGTTGAAGCACCATTGGCTATTAGAAGCTGGGGGTTGGAATACCATTTAAATACCATATAAAGTCTATAATTCTATTTATATCTCTAAGATTCTCCAGACTTTGACTGTGAACTTGGGGCCTGCAAAAAAATGTTTTCAATTGGGCCCTGCAGTTCCTAAGGTCAGCCCTGCTAAAAAAGGATAATTTTGAATTTGATTAGAGAAAAGAGGGGCACCGCTTGTGCTTTAAGCTGGGTGGAAACATTTGCTAAGGGCACAATCCTCACCTGGAGTTAGGCTGGCACAAATCACTTGTGCCAGCCCAGAAATATTTCAAATGCGCCATAAAGCGCATTTGCAGAGTCAGGGAGGCCAGCCCAGGGGCACCCACAGTCCGCCGTGAGAGTGGTCCAGACACGTTTTACAGCACATTTGCAACATTCCTGGGGCCTAACTCCAGGTTAAGATTGCGCTCTAAGACATTTTTTGACTAATGGAAGCAAACAGTTGATGATCTTGGGATTTCCTGCTTAATGTTGCTTTTCTTCCTACTCAGCCTGATTTAGAAAAGAGGAGGAAATACGGGAGAGAGTGCTGAGTTAAATTATTGGAGGGTGGCAGAGTCTGCCACATAATTTGATAAGAGGGGCAACATTTGGCATGCCTCCTCAGGCATCAGGAGGCCTTGTGATAGCCCTGGATACCCAGGTGCTCAGACCAGCTTCCAAGAGGACAGGACAAGGGACTATTTCATGTCCTATGGGTTTTTAAAGCAACGAACAAGGGTTTACCATCCCATCTTCCCTAGCTGGACAGCTGTCCTCTTCAGCCAAGGTACCCCTCTTCTGTCAAAGACATAATATCGCTACGCTTGACTATGATCAGTCAATCTCAAGTTTGTTATTCATTCTAGGTTTAGATCTGTTATTATGTAGAAACAGCTTTGTGACATTCTTGCTGAATTGAAGAATACGACCTGCAGTCAACCAGCCTGCATGCTAGAAGTTAGTCTAAACAGAACATTCATAAGAACATTAACAGAAACTATATATGCATTGTAGTGCAAAGTGTTGGCTTCAGTCCAGCCAGTCATTTCTTTAATACCAGGAAGTGTTACTTGTTAAGGGGAGGCACTCAAGGCATCTTACAGCCAGAATCAGTACTCTAAGAACAGTAGAATTAAGTAAAAACTATGCAAAAAAAAATGACTTAAGTAGAATAAGCAAAAAGAGCACTTGAAGAAGGCCGAACCATAGCAGTAGCTCTAA
This sequence comes from Lerista edwardsae, assembly GCA_029204185.1. Lineage (NCBI taxonomy): Eukaryota > Metazoa > Chordata > Lepidosauria > Squamata > Scincidae > Lerista > Lerista edwardsae. The sequence goes on along the minus strand of JAJKFI010000102.1, from coordinate 3,678,712 downwards.
GTTAATCAGTCATGGGAAACAACAAAGTCTTTAGCTGGTGCTGAACCTGTAAAGGATAGCCCTGATCTTCCCACCTGGGGGAGGGACTTCCAGAACTCGGGCAACACTACAAAAAGGTCCGTTCTCGCATCACTGCCAGATGCACTTCCGCTGGCATTAAAAAATGTAGGATAACCCTCTTGGATGGGTGGGTAGTTTCATGTGGAGGGAGGCAATCCATGACATACACTGCACCCAAAGTTGAATTACACACAGCCAGCAACCAGTGCAATTTGAAAAGATTGTTATAAAATATTCTCTACGGCTGATATTCAACTGAGGACACCACTGTACATTGACTGCAGAAAGTTTGAGAACCCCTGACAAAATCCCAAAAAAGATGAAACCAATGCTTACCCTAATTTTTGCACTCCGCCTTGCACTGATCAAGCGTTTCAAAGTGATTTTCATTCGGTATCGCGCCACCACCAAAAGTGAATTCTTCACATTGACCGGAACCAGTGTTATAGTAAAATCTCTTAAAGGCAGCTTTGCCTTTCCCAGTCGCGTTTGGGAGTGAGCATTTTTCAGGCAGAGCATCTACAGAGAGAAGGAGGCACAAATATTAGGCTCATAGAATAAAATCCTCCTGGTCTGAATCTCAGAAGAGCGTAACATTTTGAGGTATGAAAAAACTAACACTTGAGTGCTCTTCAGTGGGCATTTGTGGAACCTTTGCAGTACGATACAGTAGTCATAGTGACCAATGGCTAAAACCATTGATCTAAGTGCACAAATCAAGGTCTTTGCCATAGCCCTTGTCATGGATGTTGCATATCACCATAGCAGTAAAAAGTACATAGATTATTAATGTACTGTGTCAAAAGGAGAGCGTGTTTATGCAGAGCATTGTTAATCTATGCAGTTTTCTAGAATGTGGAATTTAGACAAATTAATGATGGACATCTATCATAGAAGAATTTGTAAATAATGGCCATATCAAACCGGGGAGGTATTTCCAGGACTGGTGCAAGATCTTCTGGTGAACTGGTGATTCTGGTGATCTTCTGGGCACTAATTGCCGCTGCCCCCTTACCTGGCAGCATGGTGGCAGGTATGCTTAGCAGTCATGCTCCTCCTCCCATGGTTGTTCAATTTGAAAAGATAAGAATGGCATGGAATATTTTGTTCCACATTGTTTCAAATCAGCAACTAGGAGGACGAGTGTTGGTAGCAGAGATGACACCCTCCCCAGCAATCTCCCACCTTAGGCTACTACTTCTTCATAAATGAGGTGGTCCTATCCATGTCAGGATAATTGTGAGCATTACAATCCATGGCCAGCCTCTGAATACTAGTTGCAGGGGTACAATGGCGGAGAGATCTGAGTGGTATCTGCCGACTTGCCATAAGATGGACTGAATTCCCATGCTTCCTCACCCTTTCCATTCAGCAAATTATGCCTAACCTGATGAGACGGACAATCATGATAGACATGAGGATTGAAGAGGGGTTCTTACCAACACCCAGGTGCTCTGTCAAGTCTCTCATGAGTCCCATCGCAATGATGAGGAGGAGAATGCAGCTGCGCGGCATAGTGGCATTTTCATGTGAGTGCTCAGCATATTCACATTATATAGTTTCCCATAAGGAAATGGAGAAGGACAATTGGGCAGCAAAAACCATTTGTCCAAAGATACATAGACAGATTGGGATACTTTGAAACTGCCCTCCTGAGTTCAAGGAACCATCCTGTTCTTGATTAACTACATTTCCATTTCAACTAGGGACATATTGGAGCCATAAGGTAAAAGCATCATAAACTTGGTGAAGCCTGTTGTTCCCTGAAATGTTTTTGGTTGCTTTGTTGCGTGTCATTGGATGCATGCCAGTGAAGCATGACTCAGGCCACTCTTGTAGCATTTGAATTGGGCTAATGGTAAGAGGCCTCAGATTCCACCAGAGTCAAAGAAAGCCACAACTGGGTTCATTCAAGAAATGACCCCACTTCTCCTCCTCATCCCTACTCTGACAGGCTGGGATAGCAAAAACCTTGCCTTTCTTTCTCTTCTTTAGGAAAAATTCTGCGAGTGGCTGCACCTTACTCCTGCAGCAAATTTGAATTGGGAAACAACAACCGCATCTTGAGAGATTCCCGAGTTGGAGCAAACAAAGTGATAGGAGGAAAATAGGGTCCTCAACCATAGTTTCCCACAAGCCTGACAGGATAGTTTAGGCTATATGCGTCAAGGGTTAAACAACCTGCTACTTGGAGGGGAGCAGCACTGCTTCGCAATCAGAGAGGCTTGAGTGACTGGTAATTTGAAACATTTTTAGGTAGGTCCTTATGATAAAAAGTTTGGGAACTGCTGCCCTAAGCAGATTGCCCTTCTATGGTTTCACTTCCAATTCATGAAAGAGTCAGCTGAATGCAACCATAAAATCATTCCACCCCCTTTTCCCCTATTACAAGGCAAGTGCTTTCACAGGGGCAGTGCAATCCAATAGGCTTGTAGGGCCGTTGCTTGTGCACTGCGTCTGCCCAACGCTGTTGTGCACTTTTGCACCAGCACGAGTGGTGCTGGGTCAACACTTTTCTGGGCAGGGAGGGAAGACGACAGCAGTGGAATGAGGCAGGGGGAGGGCTGTCCCATGGGCTGGGGGGGAGAGGAGCCTGGGTCCATTAATTAAGTTGGATCCAAAGCCCCCATCCCCAGGCCACACAGCCCTGATCCAGGCTGCTGCCGCCTGCTGGAACTTGCTTCTACTGCAGGTTCAAGCACCAAGGACAAATGTCCCCTTGCCCCATGGAGGCTCCAGTGGCCTCCCAACCTGCACTGGATGCAGTCAGGCCTACGGGCCTGCCTGTGCCAGCACAGGTTAGTATTGCACCCTGAAAGGGACACATTCTCATACATGGGTAAGTGAAAGCCAACCAAATTGAGCCAACTGTGCATGAATTTTAGGGAATTATAGATCCTTGGAGAGGAATAGAAATGAATCAGAATTCACAGAATACAGAAGTGAGTGAGTTTATGAGAGGATGCAGAGCATTTCAGCACAGATGAACAGCACCATCCTAGGCAGGGCACAATGCCGACGCTACGCCCTTAGCGCCTGCAATGGTGTTTCACAACACTTGAGATCCAGCTACCCTGATTGTATGCAGAGGCAGTGACCCCAGTTGTGGCCATATGTCCAAATTCTTAATGCTCAAGATACAATCTCAAGAGAACACCTTACTCCTCAGACAGAGATGAGCAAGAGCATCAGTGAGACAATGACTTAGCTGTTCCCCTGGTGATGTTGGTGTGGAGAAGAGTTGGGAAGAGTTGAATTTATTGGAGAGGATACTAGACATTTCAGCACAGACTGGTATAACTAGATGAAAATAATCTTTCATTAGCACAGCCCCTGCTAACAGGGCAAAGAGGCATGGGTCAGTTTATTCCCAGATGCTGAGATCTTGCAAGATCAAACAGAGATTTTTGGTGCATGCACTAGATATCAGCCCTTTATTGTAACCTGACTTCAGCCAGTCAGGTTAGCAAGACTGAGCCAAATTGAGCCAAAGAAGGAGCAGGAAATGAGTGCAGAATAACCCCTTCAGCCTGAGATATTGAGGAGGGAAGCACTGACCCTAGAGATGACACAACACAGGACTGATTTTAGCCATAGCATGACTATCCATAACCACTCAAAGTAATGGAGAACTATGTGAAATGATACTCAAAAGCTGCACACTGTAACTCTCACTAGTGAGCAATTAACACTGCCTGGTCAATAGCACACTTCATTGTTTCATCCTCCACTGGGACATGGGGAGCAAGCACTATTTATTCTTTAGAATGGATGCTACAAGTAGAGCGACTAGAATGGATCACACCCACTATGTAGCCTGTGAGTGTTAATCCTAATGAACAAAGGGATTGGATACTTGGGGGTAACTGGAGCTCCCACTTTTGGTAGGCGAGTTGGTCCAGTGGGGTGGCTCAACTCAAGTTCTTTGTTTATTAGCCCAGGAGGAAGATGAGGATAGTCAAACAAAAGGACAGCATCCCAGGATAATGACTAATGAGTTAAAATTAGTCTTTGACCTTTTTAGGATGTTGTGGCATCTCAGACACTTCTGGGATATTAGACGTGTCCGTCAGAAGAGAAAAATGATGGATTTTCAACACACCATCAGACTATAATGTAATCATCCTGAGTACAATAAAGGAATAATCTCTTTTGTGCCTAAATGCATTTATATAACTGCCATGTTGTGGTGAAAAGGCTTCAGGACTTCCTGTTGTCTTCAAGAGTTGCCATCCCACTTGAGACAGCTATCCTTCCTGTTCTCTCCACTTTCACACAACACAACAACACTTTCACATAACACAACAATGCATGAATGTTTGTGAATAGAGATCTTGGAGAGAGAGAAAAAACATTCAAGAACAAATCTACATAGGGCAGAAAAAGAGTTGAGTTTATTTCAGCACAAACTGGTATAACTAGATGAAAGTAATTTTTCATTGGTACTATCCCTGCTAACAGGGCAAAGAGGCATTTTTTCAACTGGTGCTCCTCTAATATTTAGCAAGGGGAAGAGTGTCAGTCTCTTCTCACTCAAGAATAGTGCCTTTTACAGTGTTTGTGGGTGTTTCTACATCTTTTTAGACTGTGAGAACTTTTGGGACAGGAAGCCATTTGGTAATTTGATTTTCTTTGTATACCGCTTCATGAACTTTTTTGTTGAAAAGAATATTACTATTACTATTACTATTACTATTATTACTATTATTATTATTATTATTATTATTAGTAGTAGTAGTAGTAGTAGTAGTAGTAGTAGTAGTAGTAGTAGTAGTAGTA
>JAJKFI010000102.1:3601598-3664580 GCA_029204185.1 Lerista edwardsae | reverse complement strand
TGATTGATTGATTGATTGATTGATTGATTGATTGATTGATTGATTGATTGAAAACCAGAAAGTTAGCACAGTCTGGAGCACCTTTCCTCCATTTTGCAGATTGTTATGTCTTTTCACTGAAGACTGCATCCTTCTGCTCTCAGCAATCAAAAGCTGCAAGTTTTTTTTTTGGAAAGCAGCCAATAGGGACAGTAGCGTAGCCAGAGGGGGGGCAGGGTAAGTCCTGCAGGTGCGGCTCCTCCAAATTGCTGTAGCTGCCCAGAATGGCTCCAATGGTGAGTCAATAGGAAGTTTACATGACTCATTGGGGCATTTGCTGAACTCACAGTAGTACACTGCCCCCCCCCCGGTTATGCCGCTCCCCCGGTTATGGATAAGAGCTTCTCTGCCTATACTCCCTTCTCCAGCCACCAGGCTATTCCTCCTCCAATTAAACAACTCCTTCTGTTACATCAGGAGTGGTACTTGCATAGACGAGTTTAGAGATTGCTTGTCCATGAAATTGCAGGGAATTCAGCCCCCACCTTCCTCCTCCTGCTCCCTGGATCTGGAAAAGAAGAGGGTACTGGAGTGGGAGAGGAAGTGCAGAGGAGAGAACCATGGTTGGCCAGAGCATCAGCTGATGTTCTCTTCCCTTTCCCATCAGTTCTAGCCCCCTCTTCCCTTTCCTATTCAGGGAGCTGGAGAAGGAGGTGCAGAGTGCCTGGATTGTGACTGGGTAAGGGGGTCAATTTGGTCAGGAGCTTCAGGTACTGGAGGAACCCTGCTGGAGAAGAGAGACAATTAAAAGGATTAATTATATGGGCAGGTTCTTTTCATCCTTTGCACTCACCTCGTTTACATGTCCTCCTGCATGCTTCCCTACTATGAAATCTATTTTCATTGCCACCGCACCCTGAATAGATGAGCATCAGACACCGTCCAGCGTCGACTTCATAGTAATAACTTTCAAAGGCATCCTTGCACTGTCCAGGGTCTGCAGGCAATGTGCACCATTCAGGACGAAAATCTTAGAAGAGAGAAATGAGGAAAAAATGATATTTGAAGGCATCTTTTTTGTGACTTCAATGTGTGGGGTGATCCTCCGAATTTCCGTTGCTGCCCGGAATGGCTCCAATGGTGAGCAGGACAGAAAGTTTACATGGGTCATTGGGGCGCCTGCAGAACTCCCAGCACTACACTGCCCCCCCCAGATACGCTACTGGATACGAGCTTCTCTGCCTTTACTCCCTTCTCCAGCCACCAGACTGTTCTTCCTCCAATTAAACTACTCCTCAGTTAGGTCAGGAGATGTTCTCTTTACACTCCCATCTGTTCGGTTTTCTCTTCAGGGAGATGGAGAAGGAGGGGCAGAGTGCCTGGTGTGTGACTGGGTAAGGGGGTGAATTTGGTCAGGAGCTTGAGGTACTGGGATGTTTGGAGGAACCCTGCTGGAGCAGAGAGACAATTAAAAGGATGCATTATATTGGCAGGTTCTCTTCATCCTTTGCACTCACCTCCTTGACACGCCCTCTTGCATTTGTCCCGACTAACAAATCTATTTGCATTGCCACCGCAGCCTCCATAAATGAAGTACTCACACCGTCTATTCTTGACATTATAGTACCAACTTGGATAGAAGAATGAGCACTTTCCAGAGTCAGCAGGCAGTGTGCAGCCTACATGCACAGAACCTTAGAAGGAAAGAGAGAAATGGGGAAAAATGATATTTGAAGGCATCCTTTTTTGTGACTTGAATGTGTGGGGTGATCTCTTCCAAGTGGGCAACAATGGAATCTCCAGGCTGGAATCCAAAGGTCATAAGGGACGATGGGCAAAATCAGACACCAAAGACTTATTTTCAGGCTCTCGTAACACTTAGAATAGATTGACAATACTATCCTGGTCAAATCAGGGAAAGCCTGTGAGTTTTTGGTGAAGCATGTAGCAAAAAGCATAGCTGGGAAATTCTGCACCCGGAAACACCCCTTGGCACCCAGAGAACACGTAGCCTGCAAACCTCCTGCTTGGTTCCCTCACCCTCAACTCAGCCCTTCTCAGGTGCAGACATGAAGTCCTGATAAGTACAGGAGCTACGGAAGGATGATGGAAAAGGACAGGCACACGAACGGGGCCATAGATGGACCCCAGAATATGCTACTCCTGAGACTGTCTCAAGGGGCTACTCTTGCAACCTGAGAAGAAAAAGGCCAATCTGGACAGAATCCCCAGCTGGTGGGTCTTTTGAGAAACAAGAGAACTGGCAAATAGACCAAAGTGTGAATAGCAGAGCCTTTCTCAGATGGTCCCCTCTCCTCATGATGAAGCTGAAAGTTGCCTACAGAGAATGCCCATTCTGAGCTGCACCTAGTTCCCTGCCTTCCCACCCCTTCTGTTCTCCAAGTTGTTTTCCAGGGAGATAGGGAGAGTTCCAGATATGATAGAGGATGCTTGCAGAGGACGGACATGGAACTCCTACCTGCATTCCGAATAGAAACCCCCAGAAACTCAAGCCAGTTTCCCAGGAATCCCAGCAGGAGGACAAAGATGACAGTCTGACTGCACAGCATGATGGTCATTGAGTATGTCCACGCACTGCCTGAGTGAAGCTACTGTATGTTGTGTGCCACAGGGAAGTGGAGAGGGGCAGTCAAGCAGCAAAAGGTACATCTCAATAGGGAAGAACACTGTGGAACTGGCCAATTAAATTCATGGGCTCTTCCTGTTCTAGTATAAGTACTGTTCCTTTTGAGCCAAGGGCTGATTTAGTGGAAAAAGTGGATAGAGGGAGGTTCTTTTCACTCTATCACAATGCCAGAACCAGGGGACATCCACTCAAATTGAGTGTTGGGAGAGTGAGAACAGATAAAAGGAAATACTTTTTTACCCAGTGGGTAATTAATCTGTTGAACTCCTTGCCACAGGAGGTGGTGATGGCATCTGGCCTAGATGCTTTTAAAAGGGGATTGGACAGATTTCTGGAGGAAAAGTCCATCACAGGCTACAGGCCCTGATGGTTAGTGCAACCTCCTTACTTTAGAGTTAGGCTACCTCCGAGTGCCAGATGCAGGGGAGTGGCAATGAGATGCACATATCTAGTTGTCTTGTGTGTTCCCTGAGGCATCTGGTGGGCCGCTGCGAAATGCAGGAAGCTGGACTAGATGGGCCTTTGGCCTGATCCAGTGGGGCTGTTCTTATGTTCTTATGTTCTTATCATGACTTTATCCCTAACTACCCAAATGAGTGGTGAAGTGCATAATATGAAACTTCCAAACAGAGGCAGTTCCCTTATGTTGTTACACTTCAAATGGTGGAAACATTCTCATATGCATAATTCTGTGAAAGCTCACATAGAGTCAACTGTGCAGAAGTTTAGGGAATTAGGACCTTGTAAAGGAATGCCAAAGAACTAGAATTCACAGAATTCAGAGGAACCGTTGAATTTATTGGAGAGGATGAAAGGCATTTCAGCGGAGACTGGTGCAGCAGAGTGAAGTTTGTCCTGGATTCAGCTGGTTCCTTGATTTCACAGGATCCAGTGTCTGGCTAATTGGCTACTAATCATCCAGGGCTACACATAAAGGCTCGAGGTTAACCTGAGGATAGAAAGCAGAGTCACACACATGGGACAATGACATGGGTAGCGCAATCCTAAAACAGGTGCAGTATCAATGCAACGGCATTGGGTCGACGCTGTGCACTTAGTGCCAACACAGGGGCACCAAGCAGCACCACTGCATGGTCGCTACAGCAACGGGACCGGTGTTTAATATCGATTAATATTGATTATTAATTAATAATATTAATAATAATACATAATGTTGGGTTTAATATCAACTACACTGAATAGATAGTGGACCAATGCGACAGATGGTCATTGGGGCACCTGCAGTACTTACAGCACTACACTGCCCCCCCGTTATACTACTGGATAAGAGCTTCTCTGTCTATACTCCCTTCTCCAGCTACCCTGCTGTTCCTCCTCCAATTAAACTCCTTCAGTTAGATCAGGAGAAGTACTTGCATAGAAGAGTTCAGGGATTGCTTGTCCATGAAATTGCTGGGCAGGGAATTTGGCCTTCACTGCTGAATGCTCCAAGGATTTGGAGAAGAGGAAAATGGCGTGGAAAAAGGAGTTGCGGAGGAGAGAACCATGGAGCTTTAGAGGATGTTCTCTTTACATTCCCATCAATTTGCTTTTCTATTCCGGGAGCGGGAGAAGGAGGTGTATGTGCCTGGAATGTGACTGGGTAAGGGTGTCAGTTTGATAAGGAGATTCAGGTTCTGGGATGTTTGGGGTAATCCTGCTGGAGCTGAGAGACAACTAAAGCATGCATTATACTGGCAGAACAGTGAAGATTCTTTTCATCCTTCGCACTCACCTCTGTTACATCTCCTATTGCATGCTCTGCGACTCTTAAATCTATTTTGATTGCCATAGCAGCTTCCATAATAGAACTCCTCACACTTTTTGGTTTTGACATTATAGTAATAATGGAGAACGTAGCGATTGCAGGGTCCACTGTCTTTAGGGAGAGCACATATTTGAGGCAGAGAACCTAAGAAGCAATGAGAGGAATCAGGAAAAAAGGTATTTGAAGGCATCCTTAATGTGACTTAAATGTGAACTCTTCCAAGTTATTGGAATCCAAAGGACACAAGGGGGAGATTGGAAAAATTAGAGGCAGCAGAGAGGGGTTTTTTTTTTGTGTGTGTGTGGCTATCATAGCCTTTAGAGTAGGTAGACCATATTACCTTGGACAAAGTATAGGTGGCCTTTGAGGTTTTAGGTGAAGCTCATGGCAGAAAGCATAGCTGGGAAATCCTGCTCCAGGAAACATCCCTTGGCACCCAGAGAACATGTAGCCTCCATGAGAACATCCCTTGGCACCCAGAGAACGTCCAGCTCGGTTCCCTCACCCTCAACTCACCCCTTCTCAGGTGAAGACATGTAGGCCTGATGAGTACAGGAGCTACGGAAGGATGATGGAAAAGGACAGGCACACGAATGGGGCCATAGATGGACCCCAGAATATTCTACACCTGAGACTGTCTCAAGGGGCTACTCTTGCAACCTGAGAAGAAAAAGGCCAATCTGGACAGAATCCCCAGTTGGTGGGTCTTTTGAGAAAGAACAGGCAAGTCGACCAAAGTGTGAATAGCAGAGCCTTTGTCGGACAGTCCCCTCTCCTCATGATAAAGGTGAAAGATGCCTGTTCCGAGCCTCACCTAGTCCCCTGCCCCCCCTTCCATTCTCCAAGTGGTTTCCAGGGAGATAGGGAGAGTTGCCAATATGACAGAGGAGGCTTGCAGAGGACGGACATGGAACTCCTACCTGCATTCTGAATAGAAACCCCCAGAAAGGCAAACCAGTTTCCCAGGAATCCCAACATGAGGACCAAGAGGACAATCTGACTGCGCAGCATGATGGCCGTTGAGGATGTCCACGCACTGCCTGAGTGAAGCCACTTTATGTTGTGTGCCACAGAGAAATGGAGAGGGGCAGTCGTGCAGCAAAAGGTACATCACAACAAGGAAGGACGCTCTGGAACTGGCCAATTAAGTTCTTGGAAGCTTCCTGTTCTAGAATAAGTACCAATATGTTTTAGCTACTGGCTGATTCCAGGCCAAAAATGAATGAGCATAAAATCAGTCAAATCATAAAATGAGTCAAAGACATTCCAGAATCGGTTAGCAATTGTAAAAGTACCCTTCCTTATCAGAGGTCACTGGTGATAACTGACAAATCATTCTTCAACCTTCTGTATTCCATCCAGACCTATAAGTCATGGACACCATGAAGGCTGTGACAAACAGGTGTCAAAAATTCTTGGCAGGATCAGATTAAGGGCACAATCCAGAGCATCTTTGCAGTTCTTGGTTAAGGACAATGCAGCTCTGAGGTAGCGGAACACACATTCCCTTAATTTGAGGAGGCAACCCTAAATGAGGCCCTAACCTCAGGATGCAGCATATGCTCCTTGATTTTCCTCCCAACTCTCACACCTCACCAGAAAATTCTGCTACATAGGCTAAGGCGGAAACTTTTTGCTCAGAATAATGCATCAGGATACGGTGAAAGCTGGCTGACCTCACCATTCTGGCGCAGTATTGGATTGTGCCCTGAGTGCACTGCTATAGACATTTTGAGCTGAATGGGCCCAGCTAAGATATCCTCACCCATTCCTCCATCCTTCTCTCAGTGCTATGTCAAGTCAGCTAATCGGCAGACTGTTAAGTAACACAGGTCAATCCAAACTGCTGGTAGCAGGGAAAGGAAGCACATTGTCAAAAGCAGTGTTAATTATGAGAATATTCTCCCTCCCCCTGGATTTTTGGGGAGGCCACACTACCTCCACCTCTTCCTCCTAGAAATGTTCCTCCTAGAAATTGTTCCTCCTAGAAATGGATGAAGCCAAGCCCAGTGCATCTCATCACAGGCATGGATCCATGCTGTCCAAGGGCACATCTTCAAATGCGGGGGAATCCGAATGGTAGGCTTTGTGCTGCTGCCATGCAACCCCCTGCTTGACTCCTGCGACTTGTGTATTCTCCCAAGTGACACTATGCCTGGGATAACCTGCAAAGGCAGCATTTGCAATCTTGGCTAGGCTTCCTTCATCCCAGTGCTCAAAGGAAGAGCACTGTAGCTGAGAACCTGTAGCTCCCCAGACAGAGGTGGGGAGGAGCATCAGTGTGTCAATGTCTTCACAGTTCTCCTGGTGATGATGGGGTGGGGCAGGTTCTTTCAAATCCATCAGATTTGAGATATTTCAAATCCATCAGAAGTCCCCTGCGTGTGCATTAGATGTCAGGCTCTACTCAGCCACTCAGAGGAGGATGCAGGGTTGGAAGAAGAGGCAACAGCAGAGCTCCCCAGTGGAGCAATACCCAATGGATAGGGATGGAGGTGGGTTTTTTTGTTCAACATTCCATAAAAACAAAATAAAACACCACCTTTTGGGGGCTTAAATATGCAAATAAAAACAGAAAACACTGCCTCCAGGTGTTGAAGATATTTTTTAAGAAATTAAAGTGGATCACTTTTCCAATTACAACTAATACTGTGGCTGCATCTGCTGACACTATATCACCTATATCATCTACTTGGTCCACTTTGAAAGCACTTAAAATTAATTGATCTTGAAATGAGAATCTATATATATAAAGAAGAACTTGTGAGTGAGTGTGTGTGTGTGTGTGTGTGTGTGTGTACGTATATTCCGCATAGGCTCCGCAACACCTGGAGCTATGGGCACCAAACTCGGCACATGGATGCCTTGCAGCCTGGCGACAAATGCTGCAAGGGTCAGGCCCCCCTGGCGCCCCCGGGTGTGGGAGTACGCAGCGGCCCCCGCATGAAAGCAGTCGAAAATGGCCAAAATCTGCATCGAATCTGTAGTTTCCGGGGTCGCCGGGACGAGCGGTGGTGCTCCCGATGCCGTTTGATTCCTGGTTCAGCCCCCCTCGGTGTGGGGGGGCAAGAAGGGGTACGAAACAAAATGTCCACACTGACCTGCTGTAACGCCTGGAGCTATTGCCACCAAACTCGGCATGCATACGCATTATGGCCTGGCGACAAACTGCGGGGGCACAATCCCCTGGCGACCCCAGGGATGGGGGTGCGCAGGGGGCCCCACATGAAAATGGTTGAAAACGGCTGATATCAGCATCAAATCCATAGTTTTTGGAGTCGCCGAGATGAGCAGCAATGCTCCCAATGCCGTTGGACTCCGGATTCGGCCCCCCTCGGCATGGGGGGTAAGAAGGGGTGCAAAACAAAATGTCCGAAATGACCAACATTACTGTCAAATCCACAGTTTTTGGGGTCACTATGCTGATTGGGGACACCACAGTTTGATCTTTTAATCAAGAAATTTTGTTAGAAATATCACCAAAAAACCCCACATCCTTACGAGGAGGAGGAAACAGAGGAGGAGGAGGATGTGAGTGCACAAAATTCCTCTGGTCTTTGACATCAGGGCAGGAGGTACAGACCCAATGGATGGCATCATGTATGACTCGTTAGCATGCCATGACTTTATCCCTAATTACCCAAACTAGCAGTGAAGTGCATATGAAACAACCAGGCAGAGGCAGTTCCCTTATGTTGTCCCATATCAGAAAGTAAAAACACGCTTGTATGTGTAATCTGTGAAAGCTCCACAATGACCCAATGCTGCCCAATTTAGGGAATTTGGAGTGCAAAGCCAAAGAACCAGAATTCACAGAATGCAGAAGAACAGGTGAGTTTATTAGAGAGGATGAAAAGGTATTTCAACAGAGAAATGCCTCTGAGAAATGGTACAGCAGAGTGAAGGTTGTCCTGGATTCAGCTGGTGTCTGAAGAGAGAAAGCAGAGTCGTAGATAGAAAGCCTTGATTCCACGGGATCCAGTGACTTGCGGTTGGCCAATTGGCTGCTAATCATCCAGGGCGGCACATAAAGGTTCAAGGCCAACCTGAGGATAGAAAGCAGAGACACACACATGGGACACATCCAGTCTGCTTGTGTGAGTTTAACATCAAGTGCACTGATGAGAGAGTGGACCAAGAGGACACATGATAGACACACTGTGAGACATGCCCATGCTGTTCTCAAACCCCTTTCAAAGATATTTTTGCTTTTGAGCATTGCTATGTTTATTACGATACTTGCTCTGAATGTGCACGTGTGCCCGTATAAAAGCTTTGGGAGAAACTGTGGCTGCCACAGTCTGGAGCACCATTGCTCCATTTTGCAGATTGTTACGTCTTTTTGTCGAAGACTGCATCCTTGTACTCTCAGCAATCAGAACCTGCAAGTCTTTTCTTGGAAAACAGCCACACAGAAACAGTAGTGTAGCCAGAGCGGGGCAGGGTAAGCCCTGCAGGTGCAGCCACGTGCCGTGTAAGTGGTCCATTTCATAGTTGGAACCAATCAGGCAGCAAAAGCAACAAACAGGGTTGAGCTCCTCTGAATTTCCATTGCTGCCTGGAATGGCGCCAACGGTGAGTAGGATAGAAAGTTTTCACGGGTCATTCGGGCGCCCGCAGAACTCATAGCACTACACTGCCCCCCCCAGATACGCTACTGGATACGAGCTTCTCTGCCTATACTCCCTTCTCCAGCCACCAGACTGTTCCTCCTCCAATTAAATTACTCCTCTGTTAGGTCAGGAGATGTTCTCTTTACACTCCCATCTGTTCGCTTTTCCATTGAGGGAGATGGAGAAGGAGGGGCAGAGTGCCTGGAGTGTGACTGGGTAAGGGGGTGAATTTGGTCAGGAGCATCAGGGATGGAGCATCAGCATTTGGTCAGGGATGTTTGGAGGAACCCTGCTGGAGCGGAGAGAAAATTAAAAGGATGCATTATATTGGCAGGTTCTTTTCATCCTTTGCACTCACCTTCTCTACACGCCATCAAGCAGTCTCTGCGGGTTTGAAATCTGTTTGCATTGCCACCACAGTCTCCGTAAATGAATTGCTCACAGCTTCCGGTCTCAGCATTATAGAACCAATGTATCTCGTCTCCCCCGCAGGTTCCTGAGTCTGGAGGGAGCAGGCACCTTCCAGACTCTTAGAAAAAAAAGAGAGAAATGAGGAAAAATGATCTTTGAAGGCATCCTTTTTTCTTACTTCAATGTGCGGGGAGATCTCTTCCACGTGGGCAACAATGGAATCTCCAGGCTGGAAGACAAAGGTCATGAGGGGCCCAATCCTAGCCCATAAGAAAGAATATCCAGACAGTGTTAAAATTCAATTCCTTCTGAATGATTTTACTGAGGATCTTATGAAGAGGTAGTAATTGATCTGCAGTAAATTGTGAGTGGACCAAGAGGACAAATGATGGACACACTGTAAGACATGCCCATGCTGTTCTCTCACCCCTTTCAAAGATATATTTGCTTTTGAGCATTGCTATGTTTATTACGATACTTGTTCTGAATGTGCACGTGTTTCTCCTTTGGGAGAAACTGTGGGGGAATACAAGAAAGCTGCCACAGTCTGGAGCACCATTGCTCCATTTTGCAGATTGTTATGGCTTTTTGTCGAAGACTGCATCCTTCTGCTCCCAGCAATCAGAACCTGCAAGTCTTTTCTTGGAAAGCAGCCAACAGAAACAGTAGTGTAGCCAGAGCGGGGCAGGGTAAGCCCTGCAGGTGCAGCCACGTGCCGTGTAAGTGGTCCATTTCATAGTTGGAACCAATCAGGCAGCAAAAGCAACAAACAGGGTTGAGCTCCTCTGAATTTCCGTTGCTGCCTGGAATGGCGCCAACGGTGAGTAGGATAGAAAGTTTACATGGGTCATTGGGGCTCCCGCAGAACTCATAGCACTACACTGCCCCCCCAGATACGCTACTGGATACGAGCTTCTCTGCCTATACTCCCTTCTCCAGCCACTAGACTGTTCCTCCTCCAATTAAACTACTCCTCTGTTAGGTCACGAGATGTTCTCTTTACATTCCCATCTGTTCGCTTTTCCATTCAGGGAGATGGAGAAGGAGGGGCAGAGTGCCTGGAGTGTGACTGGGTAAGGGGGTGAATTTGGTCAGAAGCATCAGGGATGGAGCATCAGCATTTGGTCAGGGATGTTTGGAGGAACCCTGCTGGAGCGGAGAGACAATTAAAAGGATGCATTATATTGGCAGGTTCTCTTCATCCTTTGCACTCACCTCCTGTACACACCATCAAGCAGTCTCTGCGGGTTTGAAATCTGTTTGCATTGCCACCACAGTCTCCGTAAGTGAACTCCTCACAGCTTCCGGTCTCGACATTATAGAACCAATGTATCTCGTCTCCCCCGCAGGTTCCTGAGTCTGGAGGGAGCAGGCACCTTCTAGGCTGAGAACCTTAGAAAAAAAAGCGAGAAATGAGGAAAAATTATCTTTGAAGGCATCCTTTTTTCTTACTTCAATGTGCGGGGAGATCTCTTCCATGTGGGCAACAATGGAATCTCCAGGCTGGAAGACAAAGGTCATGAGGGACCCAACCCTAGCCCATAAGAAAGAATATCCAGACAGTGTTAAAATTCAATTCCTTCTGAATGATTTTACTGAGGATCTTATGAAGAGGTAATAATTGATCTGCAGTAAATTGTGGCAGCCAGAGAACAGAAATAATTTGCATTCATTTCATGTACATAATCTGGGTAAAATGTAGGGTAAAATATCTTTTGTTTTTAGCTATGGCAGATATTATAGATATTAGATGGGTTTTAGTTTTGTGCCTTTTTTATGCCAATAAAAGTTTCACTAACTCACTCATAAGTCAAAATGGGCAAAACTAGAGACACCAAAGACTTCTTTTCAGGCTCTCGTAAACTTAGAATGTAATGACTATACTATCCTGGTCAAATCAGGGAGTGCCTGTGAGTTTTTGATGAAGCATGTGGCAAAAAGCATAGCTGGGAAATCCTGCTCCAGGAAACACCCCTTGGCACCCTGAGAACATGTAGCCTGCAAATGTCCTGCTTGGTTCCCTCACCCTCAACTCAGCCCTTCTCAGGTGCAGACATGAAGTCATGATGAGTAGAGAAGCTATGGAAGGATGATGGAAAAGGACAGCACACGAACGGGGCCATAGATGGACCCCAGAATATGCTACTCCTGAGACTGTCTCAAGGGGCTATTCTTGCAACCTGAGAAGAAAAAGGCCAACCTGGACAGAATCCCCAGCTGGCGGGTCTTTTGAGAAAGAAGAGAACAGGCAAGTCGACTAGTGTGAATAGCAGAGCCTTTATTGGACAGTCCCCTCAAAATAAAGCTGAAAGATGCCTGCAGAGAATGACCATTCTCAGCCTCACCTACGTCCCTGCCTCCCCACCCATTCCGTTCTCCAAGTGGTTTCCGGGGAGATAGGGAGAGTTGCCGATTTGACAGAGGAGGCTTGCAGAGGACGGACATGGAACTCCTACCTGCATTCCGAATAGACACCCCCAGAAAGGCAAACCAGTTTCCCAGGAATCCCAGCAGGAGGACGAAGACAACAATCTGACTGCGCAGCATGATGGCCATTGAGGATGTCCACGCACTGCCTGAGAGGAGCCACTTTATGTTGTGTGCCACGGGGAAGTGGAGAGGGGCAGTCAGGCAGCAAAAGGTACATCTCGATAGGGAAGGACACTCTGGATCCGGCAAGGTATGTTCATGGGCTCTTCCTGGTCTAGAATAAGTAGTGTTCCGTTTGATCCAAGGGCTGATTCCAGGCCATGAAACACATGGATGATGTGCCAGAGTATTTCGATGCCTGGCCATGTCTCACGAGATCTCTCTTTAGAAAGGAAGCCAGTATGGCCAAGCCAGTATGGCAAGGGAGAACGCTTGTATTTTGTTCTAAAAACGTATTTTGACGTATGGAGAAAATTATATTGGTGTAGGTGCTTCTGACACGAATAAAGACTCCCAGGAAACTGTGAACAGGATGGCAACCCAAGCTCTAAAACCAAAGGATGCCTGCAGGGAATGCAAATTGTGAGTCATCCCAAGGCTCCCCCACCCCTTCCATTCCCCCAGGGAGATAGGAAGATTTGGATATGATCGAGGAAGCCTGCAGAGGAGCTTCTATATGGAGCTCCTACCAGCATTTGAAATAGAAAACCGCAGAATATCAAGCCAGTTTGCCAGAGATCCCAGCCTGAGCACAAAGAGGGCGGTATCCATCAGACATGACTGGCTCGTGCTCACTGAAGCCAGTTGATGTTGTGTGCCACAGGGAAGTGGAGG
This sequence comes from Lerista edwardsae, assembly GCA_029204185.1. Taxonomy (NCBI): domain Eukaryota; kingdom Metazoa; phylum Chordata; class Lepidosauria; order Squamata; family Scincidae; genus Lerista; species Lerista edwardsae. Next base: position 3,651,898 of record JAJKFI010000102.1, on the reverse strand, counting down.
GGGCATTCAGGCAGCGAAGACAAGGACAGGGAAGGGCAAAGTGGACCTGGCCTGCTGCATTGATGAAATCTTATTGTCCTTGAACAAGGACTTTTCCATGCCACCCCCCGCCTCTGAGCAGTATCCAACCAAAGGAAAAGAGGACGACCTGGATGCGGATGTGACATAGTGCATGGCCCATTAGCCATGGCATGACTGTATCCTCGGCCACCAAATCTCTCAGGAAATGAAACTCACTAGCTGTGTCTTGGAATCTCCGTAGACGAGCTGTTAACAGCACTTGGCACACCTCACTGACTCCTTCCTCTCTGGGACGTGAGCAGCACTTCTGGGGTCCAAGATTAGACCTGCTGCCCACCCTTCCACCCCCTCCTCTCTTTCTGTTTCTGAGGCCCTCCTGGAGATTGTATCGTGGACCAGGACTCTCAGCTCCCTGCCTTCCTTCAGAGTAGCTGAGGCTACTGCCTCTCCTCCTGGGTCTGGTGTGTTCGGGGGGGTGGGGTGGGATGGTATGTTGAGAAGGTTTCATGACTGGTCACTTGTGTTTACTACAGTTGAACCCCAACCGCAGTCTGGTGTCTTCCTGGGATTGCCTTGTGTGCTCTCCCTGCACTCCCCTCGGTTTGCCATTCCGGGCTAGCATCTGGCATTCTGAGATGTAGAATCCAGATACAGCTGCCAGTTAGAATCCAGGCAGAGCGTCTTCAGAAGGCAAGGTTCTTGGCCAGAGAGTTCTTCCACATTTTCCCCAATTCCTTAAAAGGCGATCAAGAGGGGTGCAGGGTCTGTGGCGGACTGGGCACTCCCCTTTCTCTACCTCTTGTGTATATCAGGATGTCTCTGGCTTTCCCCACCTCTTGACCACTCATGTCACAAAGGCTTCCATCAGCCTTCAAATCCTGGGGCCAAGGTCACCTGTGTGGCTCCGTTTCCCTAACCACTCTTGCCCTTGGCTTGTATTTCCCTTCCCTTTCTTTCTGTGCCGAGGAGCCATCTCAGGTGGGAGCGATAGATACAGTTGCAGGTGCAGGTTCTCCTCTGAAAATAAGCGCTCTGATGAGCACTTGGAGATAGCCTGTCCCTGGTAACTCAAGGGCACACCTTCAAATGTGGGTAATCCAACCGGTAGGCTTTGTGCTGCTGCCCTGCAACCCCCTGCTTGACTCCTGTGTACATCTGCAATACATCTTGTGTATTCTCCCATGTGACATTATGCCTGGGATAAATCTTGGCTAGGTTTCCATCATCCCAGTGCTCGAAGGAAGAGCCTTTAGAGAACCTGTAGCTCCCCAGACAGAGGTGAGGATGAGCATCAGTGCGTCAATGTCTTCACGGTTCCCCTGGTGATGATGGGGTAGGGCAGTTTGTTCCCGGGTGCCAAGATCTTTCAACTCCATCAGAAGTCCTCTGCGTGTGCATTAGATATCAGGCTCTACTCAGCCACTCAGAGGAGGACGCAGGGTGGAAGGACAGCCAACAGCAGAGGTCCCCAGTGGAGCAATACATGGGGTTCGGCAATTTTTGTTCAACAGCCCCATCAAAACAAACCAAAACTTCGCTTTTTCAGGGGTTTAAATGTGTGAATAAAAACACAAAACACTGCCTTCTGTTGCTGAAGATATTTTAAGAAATTAAATTTGATCAATTTCCAATTATAACTAATACTGTGGCTGCATCTGCTGACACTATATCACCTATATCAACTAACTAGTCTACTTTGAAAGCAGTTAAAATTAATGGAATTGAGAACTTGGAATGAGAATATAGAATAAAAATACATAACACCACAGTTTGCTCTTTTAATCAAGGAATTTTGGTAAAAATATCACCAAAGAATCCCACATCCCTACCAGAGGAGGAGGAGGAACGAGAGGAGGAGGAGGATGTGAGTGCACAAAATCCCCCAGGTCATTGACAAGCCAGAAGGCTCAGACCCCATGGATTGCATCATGTATGACTCGTTAGATTGTCATGACTTTGTCCCCTACTTTCCAGATAAGTGGCGAAGTGCATGATATGAAACTCCCAAACAGTTCCCTAATGTGGTCCCACTTCAGGAAAAGCAAACATGCTTGTTTGTGTAATCTGTGAAAGCTCACGTTGACCCAAATGCTGCCCAATTTAGGGAATTTGGAGTGCAAAGCCAAAGAACCAGAATTCACAGAATGCCGAAGAACAGGTGAGTTTATTGGAGAGGATGGAAAGGTATTTCAACAGAGAAATGCCTCTGAGAAATGGTACAGCAGAGTGAAGGTTGTCCTGGATTCAGCTGGTGTCTGGAGAGAGAAAGCAGAGTCGTAGATAGAAAGCCTTGATTCCACGGGATCCAGTGACTTGCGGTTGGCCAATTGCCTGCTAATCATCCAGGGCAGCACATAAAGGCTCAAGGCCAACCTGAGGATAGAAAGCAGAGACACACACATGGGACACATCCATTCTTCTTGTGCGTCAGGACTGGAAACATGTTGAGTTTGACATCAAGTGCACTGATGAGAGAGTGGACCAAGAGGACACATGATGGACACACTGTGAGACATGCCCATGCTGTTCTCTCACCCCTTTCAAAGATATATTTGCTTTTGAGCATTGCTATGCTTATTAGGATACATGTTCTGAATGTGCATGTGTGCCCATACAAAACCTTTGGGCAAACTGTGGGGGAATACCAGAAACCTGCCAAACTCTGGAGCACCGTTCCTCCATTTTGCAGATTATGTCTTTTCGTTCAAGACTGCATCCTTCTGCTCTCAGGAATTGGAACCTGCAAGTCTTTTCTTGGAAAGCAGCCAATAGGAAACGTAGTATAGCGAGAATGGGGCAGGGTAAGCCCTGCAGGTGCAGCCATGTGCCGTGTAAGTGGCCCATCTCATAGTTGGAGTCAATCCAGGCGGCAGCAGCAACAAACAGGGGTTGAGCTCCTCCGAATTTCTGTTGCTGCCTGGAATGGCTCCAATGGTGAGTAGGACAGAAAGTTTACAGGGGTCATTGGGGCCCCTGCAGAATTCACAGCACTACACATGCCCCCCCCCAGTTATGCTACTGGATAAGAGCTTCTCTGCCTATACTCCCATCTCCAGCCACCAGGCTGTTCCTCCTCCATTTAAACTACTCTGTTAGGTCAGGAGATGTTCTCTTTACACTCCCATCTGTTCGCTTTTCTCTTCAGGGAGATGGAGAAGGAGGGGCAGAGTGCCTGGAGTGTGACTGGGTAAGGGGGTGAATTTGGTCAGGAGCTTCAGGTACTGGGATGTTTGGAGGAACCCTGCTGGAGCAGAGAGACAATTAAAAGGATGCATTATATTGGCAAGAAAGTGAAGGTTCTTTTCATCCTTTGCACTCACCTAATTTACAAGTCTGAAAGCAAACATGGATACTATAAAATCTATTTGCATTACCACCGCAGCCTCCATAAAAAAAGAGCTCACACCGTCCAGTCATGACATCGTAGTAATAACTTGGTAACTTGGCCTTGCAATCTCCAGTGTCTGCAGGCAATGTGCACTCTACAGGCAGAGAATCTTAGAGGGAAAGAGAGAAATGAGGAAAAGTGATCTTTGAAGGCATCCTTTTTTCTTACTTCAATGTGTGGGGAGATCTCTTCTACGTGGGCAACAATGGAATCTCCAGGCTTGAAGACAAAGGTCATGAGGGGCCCAACCCTAGCCCATAAGAAAGAATACCCAGACAGTGTTAAAATTCAATTCCTTCTGAATTATTTTACTGAGGATCTTATGAAGAAGTAGTAATTGATCTGCAGCACATTTTGGCAGCCAGAGAACAGAAATAATTTGCATTCATGTCATGTACATAATCTCGGTAAAATGTGGGGTAAAAATTTTTTTGTTTTTCTGGTATGGCTGATATTGATATTAGACGGATTTTAGTTTTGTACTTTTTTTTATGCCAATAAAGGTTTCAATCACTCACTCATATGCGAAGATGGGCAAAATTAGGGACACCAAAGAGTTCTTTTCAGGCTCTTATAACCCTTAGAATGTATCGACTATACTATCCTCGTCAAATCAGGGATAGCCTCTAAGGTTTTGATGAAGCACGTGGCACCTAGTCCCCTGCCTCCTCACCCCTCCATTCTCCAAGTGGTTTCCGGGGAGATAGGGAGAGTTGCCGATTTGACAGAGGAGGCTTGCAGAGAACAGACATGGAACTCCTACCTGCATTCCGAATAGACACCCCCAGAAAGGCAAACCAGTTTGCCAGGAATCCCAGCATGAGGACCAAGAGGACAATCTGACTGCGCAGCATGATGGCCGTTGAGGATGTCCACGCACTGCCTGAGTGAGGCCACTTTATGTTGTGTGCCACGGGGAAGTGGAAAGGGGCAGTCAGGCAGCAAAAGGTACATCTCAATAGGGAAGGACACTCTGGAACCGGCCAGGTACGTTCATGGGCTCTTCCTGTTCTAGAATAAGTACTGTTCCCTTTCCACCAAAGGCTGATTCCAAGCCATAAAACATGTGGAGGGTGTTCCAGAGTACTTCGATGCCTGGCAGTGTCTCAGGAGATCTCTCTTTAGAAAGGAAGCCAGTATGGCCAAGTCCCAAGCTGAAAGGACCTTTGAGAAACAATAGGCAAATAATCCGATTGATGGAGCCTGAACTGTGCCCTCTCCCATAGCACAATCCTTGGGATGTCTACAGATGAGCAGGTTCCATTGCATTCCATGGAGCTCACTCCCGGGAAGTGACCTGAGTGACTGAGTGAGATAGGAGACCCCTTGCTTTTACCACAGCAAGCAGGCTTTAGACCTGGTAAAAATGGTGTAGCTCAATTCCTTCATTTAACACAATATATTGAGGTGGGTTTTGAAGTGAAGAAAATTACAGGAGTGTTGTTTATAGATCCCACCACGGCCTATGATACGGTTAAACATGCTGCCTTGTTGAAGAAAGTCTACCATTCTTCCAAAAGATTTTAAATTTACAAAAGTTATGGGCTGCTTATTAGGAAACCATAGATTTTTTTGTAGATTTTCAGAAACAACACAGCCAATGGAGAATCCAAAGAAATGGACTGCCACAGGGCAGCCTGCTAGCCCCCATGCTGTTTAATATATATACTGATGACCAGCTGCTGCCTGAAGCTCCCAGAAGTTTTATTTATGCCGATGACCTGGCAAACACCACACAGAATACAACCTTTGAGGCAGTCGAGGAAAGACTGACTGAGGCTTTGAATCTATTGAGTGCATATTATAGGGATAATCAGTTTAAAGATAATCGAATTGTTTAAAGACACAAATTTGTGCTTTTCATCTGAAAAACTGAGAAGCGTCAAGAACATTGCAGGTATGCTGGAATGGAACCAAGTTAGAACACTGTGCTACCCCCAAATACTTGGGAGTAACTCTGGATCGTACACTGACTTTTAAGAACCACTGTTTTAACACCAAACAGAAGGTCTTCGCCAGAAATAAAATACTGAAGAAAATAACAAATACAAGATGGGGGTGCCCAACCACACGTATTAAGGACTTCCACTTTAGCACTATGCCACTCGGCTGGACAATATGCCAGCTCTGTCTGGTATAGATGTAATCACGAAAAAACAGGCAGATGTGGCACTAAATGAAACAGCAAGACTGGTCACAGGATGCCTAAAACCAACTCCAATACAAAAGGTGCATTACTTAGCTGGCCTTCCCTCTCCCAAATTTTGTCGGGAGAGCGCAGCGCAGAAGGAGTTGGTTAAAGCGACATCCCTAGAAATACACCCACTGTATGGCCATCAACTCCACCATCAAGTCTGAGATCGCGGAATAGCTTCCTTAGGACTGCACCGCCACCCCACCCCCCCCAGTAACCAGTCACCATAGATTGCTTTGGAACTATGGAAAGTGAGCAAGGAGCTGCCAAGTGAATGGGCACAACAAACATATGTATGCCCGCCACCAGGCCAAGAACAACCATGGCCTATATGAAAATCCTTAAATCGACTGCGTGCTGGGGTAGGAAGATCTAAGGACAATCTAAGGAAATGGGGTTTCCCCATAAAAGACATGCTGTGTGAATGTGGAGAAGAACAAACCATCTCACATATGCTACAGTGCACACAGTGCCCCTCTGCATGCACAATGGAAGATCTTATGTTGGCAAGGGAGAACGCTGTGGAAGTGGCCCAGTATTGGGAAAATGATGCCTAGTTTTAACTTTGTATTTTGTTCTAAAAACTTATTTTGATGTATGGAGAAAATTATATTGATGTAGGTGCTTCTGACACAAATAAAGACAGACTCCCAGGAAACTGTGAACCGGATGGCAGCCCAAGCTTTAAAACCAAAGGATGCCTGCCGGGATTGCAGATTGTGAGTTTCGCCTCATCCCAACGCACCCCCACCCCTTCCATTACCCCAGGGATAGGAAGATTTGTAGATGCAATAGAGGAAGCCTGCAGAGGACTGGCATGGAGCTCCTACCTGCATTCCAAAGAGAAACCCACAGGATAGCAAGCCAGTTTGCCAGAGATCCCAGCCTGAGGACAAAGAGGGCAGTCTGACTGCGCCGCATGATGGCCGTCGGACATGACTGGCTCGTGCTCACTGAAGCCAGTTGATGTTGTGTGCCACAGGGAAGTGGAGGGGGCAGTCAGGTAGCGAAAAGGACGACACGGAAGGGCAAAATGGACCTGGCCTGCTGCATTGATGAAACCTCGTTGTCCTTGAACAAGGACTTTTCCATGCCAAACCCCCCCCTCTGAGCAGTATCCAACCAAAGGAAAAGAGGACGACCTGGATGCGGATGTGACATAGTGCATGGCCCATTAGCCATGGCATGACTGTATCCTCGGCCACCAAATCTCTCAGGGAATGAAACTCACTAGCTGTGTATTGGAATCTCCGTAGACGAGCTGTTAACAGCACTTGGCACACCTCACTGACTCCTTCCTCTCTGGGACGTGAGCAGCACTTCTGGGGTCCAGGATTAGACCTGCTGCCCACCCTTCCACCCCCTCCTCTCTTTCTGTTTCTGAGGCCCTCCTGGAGATTGTATCATGGACCAGGACTCTCAGCTCCCTGCCTTGCTTCAGAGTAGCTGAGGCTACTGCCTCTCCTCCTGGGTCTGGTGTGTTCGGGCGGAGGGGGGGGATGGTGTGTTGAGAAGGTTTCATGACTTAAAAACTGGTCACTTGTGTTTACTACAGTTGAACCCCAACCGCAGTCTGGTGTCTTCCTGGGGTTGCCTTGTGTGCTGCTGCCCTGCAACCCCCTGCTTGACTCCTGTGTACATCTGCAACTTGTGTATTCTCCCATGTGACATTATGCCTGGGATAAATCTTGGCTAGGCTTCCATCCTCTCAGTGCTCGAAGGAAGAGCCTTTAGAGAACCTGTAGCTCCCCAGACAGAGGTGGGGATGAGCATCAGTGCATCAATGTCTTCACAGTTTCCCTGGTGATGATGGGGTGAGGCAGTTTGTTCCCAGGTGCCAAGATTTTTCAAATCCATCAGAAGTGCCCTGTGTGTTCATTGGATATCAGGCTCTACTCAGCCACTCAGAGGAGGATGCAGGGGTGGAAGGACAGCCAACAGCAGAGCTCCCCAGTGGAGCAACGGATGGAGATGGGTGATTTTTGTTCAACACCCCATCAAAACAAAACAAACTCCGCTTTTGGGGGGCTTAAAGATGGAAATAAAGACAGGAAATACTGTCTTTTGTTGTCGAAGTTATATTTTAAGAAATTAAAGTTGATCACTTTTCCAGTTACAACTAATACTGTGGCTGCATCTGCTGACACTATATCACCTCTATCATCTCCCTGGTCCACTTTGAAAGCACTTAAAATTAATTGAAGTGAGATTTTTTAAATGAGAATATAGAATAAAAACACATAATGTAACACCACAGTTTGCTCTATTAATTAAGAAATTTTGGTAGAAATATCACCCAAAAACCCCACATCCCTACCAGAGGAGGAGGAGGAACCAGAGGAGGAGGAGGATGTGAGTGCACAAAATTCCTCTGGCCTTTGACATCAGGGCAGGAGGTACAGACCCCACAGATGGCCTCATGTATGACTTGTCAGCATGCCATGACCTTATCCCCAACTTCCCAGACTAGTGGTGAAGTGCGTGATATGAAAAAAACAAGCAGAGGCAGTTCCCCTATGTTGTCCCATTTCAGGAAGTGAAAACATTCTTGCATGTGTAATCTGTGAAAGCTCACATTGAGTCAATGCTGCCCAATTTAGGGAATTTAGAGTGCAAAGCCAAAGAACCAGAATTCACAGAATGCAGAAGAACAGGTGAGTTTATTGGACAGGATGAAAAGGTATTTCAACAGAAGCTGGTGCAGGAGGGCGAAGGTTGTCCTGGATTCAGCTGGTGTCTGGAGAGAGAAAGCAGAATCATCGATAGAAAGCCTTGATTTCACGAGATCCAGTGACTTGTGGTTGGCCAATTGGCTGCTAATCCTCCAGGGCGGCACATAAAGGCTCAACGCCGACCTGAGGATAAAAAGCAGAGACACACACATGGGACACATCCATTCTGCTTGTGCGTCAGGACTGGAAACACATTGAGTTCAACATCAAGTTCCCTGAGTAGAGAGTGGACCAAGAGGACACATGATGGACACACTGTGAGACATGCCCATGCTGTTCTCTCACCCCTTTCAAAGATATATTTGCTTTTGAGCATTGCTATGTTTATCACGATGCTTGTTCTGAATGTGCACGTGTGCCTGTACTGTATAAAACCTTTGGGAGAATTTGTGGGGGAATACCAGAAAGTTGCCACACTCTGGAGCACCGTTCCTCCATCTTGCGGATTATGTCTTTTCGTTGAAGACTGCATCCTTCTGCTCTCAGCAATCAGAAGCTGCAAGTCCTTCTACTTCTTGGAAAGCAGCCAATAGGGAAAGTAGCGTAGCCAGAGCGGGGCAGGGAAAGTCCTGCAGGTGCTGCCACATGCCTTGTAAGTGGCCCTTTTGGTTCGGAAATCCACAGCTCGGGTATTGGACTATCGTCCTGCTCTGAATGGGGTCACACTTCCTCTGAAAGAGCAGGTTCGCAGCTTGGGGGTTCTCCTGGATTCACAGCTACACCTGGAGTCCCAGGTGGTGGCAGTGGCCAGGGGAGCCTTTGCTCAGCTTCGGCTGATTTGCCAGCTGCAGCCGTACCTGAGCTGTGCGGACCTGGCCACAGTGACCCACGTCCTAGTGACATCTAGATTAGATTATTGCAATGCGCTCTACGTGGGGCTGCCTTTGAAGACGGTTCGGAAATTACAATTAGTACAGAACGCGGCGGCTCGGGTGGTTGCTGGGGCACGTCGGTTTGACTCTGTCGAGCCACTGCTTCGGCAACTGCACTGGCTGCTGGTTCTGTTCCGGGCCCAATTCAAGGTGCTGGTTTTGACTTTTAAAGCCCTTTACGGCTCGTATCCAGGGTATTTGAGGGACCGCCTCCTTCCATACAATCCAACCCGTACTCTTAGATAATCTGGGGGGGCCCTTCTGACTGTGCGGCGGCAGTGAGAGGGGTGGCGACAGGAAGAGGGCCTTCTCGGTGGTGCCCCCCCAACTCTGGAACACCCTCCCCTTAGAATTGAGAACTGCTCCCTCTTTGTTTACATTTCGGCGGGGGCTGAAGACCTTTTTATTCCAAAAAGCTTTTAACTGTTGACAGGTTGGCTGGCTGGCTGGTTTGTGTATTTTTATAGTTGATTTTATGATCCACTGGGCATGTTGTTTTTTAAATTGTATCTGTTTTTAATTTTGTTGATTGTATTGTTTTTAACATTGTTTTTAATTGCTTTTTAATGTTAATTTTATATTGTATCTTTTTATATTGTAATGCCGCCTTGAGTGCCTCCGGGCAAAAAGGCGAGGTAAAAATCAAATAAATAATAAATAATAATAATCTCATAGTGGGAGCTAATCCAGGCAGTAATAGCAACAAACAGGGATTGATATCCTCTGAATTGCTGTTACTGCCCGGAATGGCTCCAACAGTGAGTAGGACAGAAAGTTTCCATGGGTCATTGGGGTACCTGCAGAACCCACAGCACTACACTGCCCCCCCCCAGTTATGCTACTGGATAAGAGCTTCTCTGCCTATACTCCCTTCTCCAGCCGCCAGGCTGTTCCTCCTCCAATTAAACTACTCCTCTGTTAGGTCAGGAGATGTTCTCTTTACATTTCCATCTTATCTGTTCAGTTTTCTCAGGGAGATGGAGAAGGAGAGGCAGAGTCCGTGGAGTGTGATAGGGTAAGGGGGTGAATCTGGTCAGGAGCTTCAGGTACTGGGATGTTTGGAGAAACCCTGCTGGAGTGGAGAGACAATTTAAAAGATGCATTATTTTGGCAGGTTCTCTTCGTCCTTTTATTTGCACTCACCTCATTTACACACCTTCCTGCATTGTCTCAAACTATAAAAATTATTTACATTGCCACTGCAGCCTCCATAATCGAAACTCTCACACAGTCCAGTCTCAACATCATAGTACCATCTTGGGATTGCAGCCCTGCAAGGTCCTGAGTCTGCAGGGAATGTGCACCTTACAGGCAGAGAACCTTAGAAGGAAAGAGAGGAATGAGGAAAAAATGATCCTTAAAGGCATCCATTTTTGTGACTTCAATGTGTAGGGCGATCTCTTCCAAGTGGACAACAATGGAATCTCCAGGCTAGAATCCAAAGGTCATATCCTAGCCGATATGAAAGAATACCCAGGCAGTGTTAAAATTCAGTTCCTTCTGAATGATTTTACTGAGGATCTTATGAAGAAGGTACTAATTTATCTGCAGCACATTGTGGCAGCCAGAGAACAGAAATAATTTGCATTCATCTCATGTACATAATCTGGGTAAAATGTGGATTAAAAATCTTTTATTTTTAGGTATGGCTGATATAGATATTAGATGGATTTTAGTTTTGTGCCTTTTGTTTTATTCCAATAAAGGTTTCAATCAATCTAATCACTCATAAGTGAAGATGGGCAAAACTAGAGACATAACACCAAATATTTCTTTTCAGGCTCTCATAACCCTTAGAATAGATTAACTATACTGGTCAAATAAGGGAAAGCCTGTGAGTTTTTGATGAAGCATATGAAGGAAAGCATAGCTGGGAAATCCTGCTCCAGGAAACACCCCTTGGCACCCAGAGAACATGTAGCCTGCCAATCTCCTGCTCGGTTCCCTCACCCTCAACTCACCCCTTCTCAGGCGCAGACATGAAGTCCTGATGAGTACAGGAGCTACGGAAGGATGAAGGAAAAGGACAAGCACACGAACAGGGCCATAGATGGACCCCAGAATATTCTACACCCGAGACTGTCTCAAGGGGCTACACGTGCAACCTGAGAAGAAAAAGGCCAATCTGGACAGAATCCCCAGCTGGTGGGTCTTTTGAGAAACAAGAGAACTGGCAAATAGACCAAAGTGTGAATAGCAGAGCCTTTCTCGGACGGTCCCCTCTCCTCATGATGAAGCTGAAAGATGCCTGCAGAGAATGCCCATTCCGAGCTGCACCTAGTCCCCTGCCTCCCCACACCTTCCGTTCTCCAAGTGGTTTCTGGGGAGATAGGGAGAGTTGCAGAGAGGACAGAGGAGGCTTGCAGCGGACGGACATGGAACTCCTACCTGCATTCTGAATAGACACCCCCAGAAAGGCAAACCAGTTTCCCAGGAATCCCAACATGAGGGCGAAGACGACAATCTGACTGCGCAGCATGATGGCCGTTGAGGATGTCCACGCACTGCCTAAGTGGAGCCACTTTATGTTGTGTGCCACGGGGAAGTGGAAAGGGGCAGTCAGGCAGCAAAAGGTACATCTCAATAGGGAAGGACTCTCTGGAATCGGCCAGTTCCATTCATGGGCTCTTCCTGTTCTAGAATAAGTACTGTTCCCTTTCTGCCAAGGGCCGATTCCAGGCTCTAAAACACGTGGAGGGTGCTACAAAGTATTTTGATGCCTGGCAATGTCTCACGAGATCTCTCTTTAGGAAGGAAACCAGTATGGCCAAGCCAGTATGGCAAGGGAGAACGCTGTGGAAGTGGCCCAGTATTGGGCAAATGAGACCTAGTTTTAACTTTGTATTTTGTTCTAAGAAGGTATTTTGACGTATGTATCAAATAATTTTGATGTAGGTGCTTCTGACACAAATAAAGAAAGACTCCCAGGAAACTGTGAACAGGATGGCAGCCCAAACTCTAAAACCAAAGGATGCATGCCGGGATTGCAGATTGTGAGTTTCGCCTCATCCCAGTGCACCCCCACCCCTTCCATTACCCCAGGGATAGGAAGATTTGTAGATGCAATAGAGGAAGCCTGCAGAGGACTGGCATGGAGCTCCTACCTGCATTCCAAAGAGAAACCCACAGGATAGCAAGCCAGTTTGCCAGAGATCCCAGCCTGAGCACAAAGAGAGCAGTATCCATCGGACATGACTGGCTCATGCTCACTGAAGCCAGTTGATGTTGTGTGCCACAGGGAAGTGGAGGGGGCAGTCAGGGAGCGAAAAGGAGGACATGGAAGGGCAAAGTGGACCTGGCCTGCTGCACTGGACTTTTCCATGCCAACCCCCCCTCTGAGCAGTATCCAACCAAAGGAAAAGAGGACAACCTGGATGCAGATGTGACATAGTGCATGGCCCATTAGCCATGGCATGACTGTATCCTTGGCCACCAAATCTCTCAGGGAATGAAACTCACAAGCTGTGTATTGGAACTCTCCGCAGATGGGCTGTTAACAGCACTTGGCACACCTCACTGACTCCTTCCTCTCTGGGATGTGAGCAGCACTTCTGGGGTCCAGGATTAGACCTGCTGCCCACCCTTCCACCCCCTCCTCTCTTTCTGTTTCTGAGGCCCTTCTGGAGATCCTATCGTGGACCAGGACTCTCAGCTCCCTGCCCTGCTTCAAAGTAGCTGAGGCTACTGCCTCTCCTCCTGGGTCTGGTGTGTTCAGGAGGGGACGGTGTCTTGAGAAGGTTTCATGATTTAAAAACTGGTCACTGGATTTAATAAAGTTCAACCCCAACTACAGTCTGGTATGCTCCTGGGGTTGCCTTGTGTGCTCTCCCTGCACACCCCTGCATTTGCCATTCTGGGCTAGCATCTGGCATTCTGAGATGTAGAATCCAGGTACAGCTGCCAGTTAGAATCCAGGCAGAGCCTCTTCAGAAGGCAAGGTTCTTGGCCAGAGCGTTCTTCCAGATTTTCCCCAATTCCTTAAAAGGCGATCAAGAGGGGCGCAGGGTCTGTGGCGGACTGGGCACTCCCCATTGTCTACCTCTTGTGTATATCAGGATGTCTCTGGCTTTCCCCACCTCTTGACCACTCACGTCACACAGGCTTCCATCAGCCTTGAAATCGTGGGTCCAAGGTCACCTGTGTGGCTCCGTTTCCCTAACCAGTCTTGCCCTTGGCTTGTATTTCCCTTCCCTTTCTTTCTGTGCCGAGGAGCCATCTCAGGTGGGAGCGATAGACAGAGCTGCAGGAGCAGGTTCTCCTCTGAACGTAACCAGATGAGCGCTTGGAGTTAGCCTGTCCCTTTATGGGTCCTGTCCTGGTTGCCAGAACTGTTGTGCTGGTCCTGGGTTCGGGACTGTACACAGACACAGGTCCTGCTGGCCACCCCAAAGAAGTGACTCCAGAGTTCAAAAATACAAAAGATTCAAAAGCTTTATTGCAATAAGGATTCAAAGGGGCTCACATCCCTAAAACCTGCATGGGGTCAGTTGTTGTGGGTCCAGAAGCATTTTCATCGGAAGACCTTTGGAAGATCAGAAGAATGCTTCTGTTGTTTAGAAGCATTCTGAAGACATCAGAATGTTTCTGGTGCACGGCCAAAGGTTACGTGAGGCTCCGGAGCTCCAGATGAAAGGGGTGGCGACAGTCGCAGGGGGGCAGTGAACTGCAGATCTGGCCCCTGGATAGCCAACAGGCCATGTCTGCAAATGGTGATGACTGGCAGTTGAGCCAGGTGTTCCAACTGACATTTATAGGATGGGAAATTTTACCTCAGAGGGAAGGTCTGAACTCTTGAAAAGTCACTTTGCCCCTCCTTCACACAGTTTTACTCATAATACTGACTTGGACATATCTTAATTTCATATCTTAATTTCCATTTCATTTCATATTTCAATTTAATTTAAATATCTTAGAGCGCAATCCTAACCTGGAGTTAGGCCAGCACAAGCTAAGCCAGCCAAGTTTGGCTGGCACAAGGGCCACCATAAAGCGGTTTGGACCACTCTCGGTGTCAGGGAGGATGGCACATGTCTGTGTGCTGGCCTCTCTGACTCCAAAGTGGTCCAAACATATTTTATGGTGTCCCTTGTGCCAGCCAAACTTTGCTGGCTTAATTGTGCCAGCTTAACTCCAGGTTAGGATTGTGCCCTTAATTTCAACAGTATAACTTTTCTGTGATTTGAACCTCCTCACAATGTTAAATATTCTCACACTTTCCCAAAAAGGGTGTCAAACATGTTTCATATAGCAGGCTGAATGGTGCCTGCTGAGGACCAGAAGTGACATAATTAAGCAGGAAGTGATGTCATTAAGCAGATGATGGCCAAGAATAGCCACTTTCTTCTCAAATAGTTGCCGTCGCACTTGGAACAGCTCCCTCTCCTGTTCTCCACACTTTCACAAGGGGAAACTGATTTCATAGAGCAGGCTGAAGAAATAAGGCACCTGTTGAGGGTAAAAAGTGACATCATAAAGCAGGATGTCATTAAGCAGATTATTTGAATGTCTCTTCTGCCTTCTGGAGGTCTCTGCTGCTTTCTTAAATGCAGCTGATACAGTTTTAAACAAACCAACGAACCCAGACCTATCCGTCTCACTGGCATCTACAAATTTTTTTTCCCCCATGGGTCTCCATTTCTTTTCATTGCAAACGTCTCCAGCCTCAATGCATTTAACAGGTAATCTCTCTCTTTTGGCATTGTGTGTTGTCTGTTAAATTCTAGTTGCAGCAGATGTTTTTCTCCCATCCACAGAGCAAAGGCTTGCTCTCCTCGCAAAGTTTGAGTATCTGTCTTTGGAGTGGCTGTGCGTTATCTACTGCATGCCATTGGCAACACATGGGAGGCAGGGGAGGCAACTACGACCAGAACAAGACCAGACTGTGACAGACCCAGTTGGAATGTGATTTGGTTCTTGAAAGATTAGAACTTCTTTCTTATGGTAGGCGTGTAGGCCCAGGGAGCTGGCTGGAGCTGGGATGTGGCCGCATAGCCCCAATTTAGGTTGCATGGCTTGCTTGAAAAAAATGTGGATTGAGGCTGGGAAAGTTGGAAATCACTGCCCTAACCCAGCTCACAAGGATGTTGCGTGAATAAAGTGGGTGACAATCAATGCAAGTAAGAAGAATTAGGGGATAAATAGGCACCAGTAATTAGGGAAGAAATGATAGCTTGTTTCAGGCCCCACGAGTGTTTTCACACAGAAAATCAGGCTATTTTAAGAAATATTCATTAAGGCAAATTTCCAATACAATCAGTTTCAACTTACCGTTGCAGGATATGAGGAAGCCATATCCTAGAAAAAAACAACAATAAGTATTAGCTGTACTTTTGCTATATTAGTGGAGAGGTCACTTTATTGAATTATTTTATGGGGGGAAAAACCCATGCAGTGAGCATCAGCAGGTGACTGCTATATGACAATGAAAGCACCAATTATTTTCTGAATAATTCACGCTTGTGTATTGGGTCTGGAACATGGGTGCAGTAAACCGCAGGAAATGGGGTATGAAGGTCATTTTGAAGTGGGGTCAATCCTACCCAACGTGAAGGTGTCAGATCATCGCATTGGAAGGTTGTTGTTTTCCCCCCAAGTCCTGGGTCTCTCTCCTCCAAATGAGCAAATATGAGACCGCCGGAATAGTCGCATTGCATGGTAATCAAAATCACAGACCCAGGAGTCCGGGGAGCAGCAGCCGGGTCTACCTAAGGATCTGTTAGAGTTTAGGGAGTACATGGGGAGAGGCAAGCTGAGTTGGGGAATTGCAATCTGGACCACCTTTCTGCGACTTGGAACGGCATGCATGCTGTGACTGAACACAAGAGGGGGCATCGCCTGCCCTCTTTCACTCCTGATCCCTTCACCCACCTTTTGTCCTTGTGTCCTTGAGCCTAAAAATGTACTCCTGTAAGGAGGATGGAAGGAAGATGGGTAGAAAAACAGAGGAACAGGGCAGTAGAGGCAATGAGCTCCTCAGACTTCCATTGTCTTGGAATTTGACATGGAACTCTCTCTTGAAGCCCCAGAGCAAGGAAATGAGTATGGACAAGTGGACAAGCTGCGTGGGATTGCTGGGCAGGGAATTCAACTTCCATCATTTCCGTCCTGCTGCTCCCTGGGTTTGGAAAAGCAGAGGGAACTGGAGTGGAAGAGGAGGAGAGAACCTGGTTGGCCAGAGCATCAGAAGATGTTCTCTTCACTTTCCCATCAGTTCCATCCTCCCCTTCCCTCGTCTAGACAGGGAGCTGGAGAAGGAGGTGCAGAGGGCCTGGTGTGTGTCTGGGTAAAGGGGTGCAATTTGGAGAGAGGCTTCAGGTTCTGGGATGCTTGGGGGATCCTGCTGGAACTGAGAGACCACCACAGCATGCATGATGTTGGCAGAAAAGTGCAAGATGTGTTTTCACACTTTGGGCAGCCCAATCCAAAAGGCTACCGCTGCATCCAGTGGCAGCCCGTCAGTTGCTGAGGTCTCTCCAGGAGAAGGGGGCTTTTGTCCCCTTTCCCTGGGGAAAACCCCATGGCCCACAATAGGGCTCCTCAGCTCACCGCCTGCTAGTTTGCCAGCAATGGTTTGAGCAGCCCCGTGTCAGGGATACGTTCCAGTGGTGGAAGCCCACCCCCTTGCAATGCTGCCCCGCCCTGCCCCCGCCCACAAGCTCCCTCCCGCCCCACCTAGACTCCCCGCAACGCCGACGAGGGATAACCTTCCCTCTCCCCAACGCTGCATCACTGCCTCTGGGGGGGGAGGGGCTGGAGGTGCCCCAGTGTGGGCAGGAAGTGATTACTGCCCGCATTGCACGTGCCTTACAGCATTTTTACAACACAAGTGTGAATGGTATGCTCATATCGCTCACGCTGGAGGGCTGTGGATTGAGCCCAAAAGCATCCTTTGCATTCAGCAAAGTAACATTTCCGAATGCAGGCTTTGAAACTCTGAAACCTATTTGCATTGCCACCACAGCCTCCGTAAATGAACATCTCACACCAATGGGTCCAGACGTCGTAGTAATACTTTTCAATGGAGGCCTTGCAGTGTCCAGGGTCTGCAGGCAATAAGCAACTCCTAGGCATAGAATCTGAGAGAGAGAGAGAGAGAGAGAGAGAGAGAGAGAGAGAGAGAGAGAGAAATGTATTTGAAGGCATCATTTTGGTGACTTCAATGCGTGGGGTGATCTCTTCCAAGTGGGCAACAATGGAATCTCCAGGCTGGAATCTTCATAAGGGAAGATGGGCAAAATCAGAGACACCAAAGAGTTTCTTTGTGGCTATCATAACCCTCTGTATTAAATAGAGTGGTGATTCTCAAACATTTCAGACCAGGACTCACTTTTTGGAATGGCATTTGTGGGACCCACCGGAAGTGATGTCATTAACCTGGAAGTGATGTCATGGCCGGGGGTGAAATCATCAAGCACCAAGTACCATCGTTGTGACATAATGAAATGAAATGCAAACTGGCATCCTTGGACTGTAGCAATTGCACAGCCATGAAACATCCCTGAGAGAATGCAATATTAGGACAAAATATTATGCAAAAACACTGAACTACAAACATTTTTTTAAAAAAGAACCTCTCTTGAAAATTCAAATGCTTGACACTCATAAACAGCATATAGCAACATTAAGGTCTTCAGAGTCCAAGATGGCTGTTCCAACCTGTCTGCAACCCACCTGACATCAGGTCACGCCCACCAAGTGGGTCCCGACCCACAGTTTGAGAATCACCGAGACAGACCATACTACCCTGGTCAAAGTAGGGAAAGCCTCTGAGGTTGAGATGAAGCACATGGCAAAAAGCATCACTGGGAAATCCTGTCCCGCGAAATATCCCATGTCACTCAGAGAACATGTAGCCTGAAGATCTCCTGCTCAGTTCCACAACAGGTTCCCTCGTCCTCAACTCACACCTTTTGAGATGGAAACAAGGAGTCCTTCTTAGTACAGGAGCAACGGATGGAAGATGGAAAAGGAAGAGGCACAAGAATGGGGCAATAGGTGGAGTGCATGGGGAAATAGATTCTCTCCAGAACATTCTGCCTTTAGGAGTATCTCGACTCTTGCATCCTTAGAGGAAGAAAGCCAATATGGTCAGAATCCCAAACTGAGAAGACTTTGGAGAAATAAGAACACAGGCAAGTAGACCAAAGCGTAAGAGCCGAGAGCAAATGACTGGCATGGAACTCTTACCTGCTTTCCGAATAGACACCCCCAGAAACTCAAACCAGTTTGCCAGGAATCCCAGCATGAGGACAAAGAGGACAATCTGAGTGCGCAGCATGATGGCCTTTGGGTTTGATTGCCCAGTTCTCATCAAAGCCACTTGATGTGGTGTGCCACAGGGAAGTGGAGAGGGGCAGTCAAGCAACATACACAAGGACAGGGAAGGACAAAGTGGAACTGGCCTGCTGCATTTGTGAAACCTCGTAGTCCTTGAATAAGTACTTTTCCATGCCAATGGTGCCAATCTTGTTTCAGGCACCATGAGTTCAGGTATCTGTAAGTCATGTACACCACGAAGGGCCTGACAAAGATGTGTCCAAAATTCTTGGCAGGACCAGATTAAGGGTGTGACATTTCTACCCAAATTTCTTGATTTCCCGAATGTATCCTTGCTGTGGGGAGCAAGCACAGGATTTGGCACAGGCCAGCTGGCCACATCATTCAAGCGCAGTGTAGGACTGTGCCCTGAGTGAACTGATACAGACATTTTGAGCTGAATGGGCCCAGCTAAGATATCCTCCATCCCTCCTCCATTCCTCCATCCCTCTCTCAATGGTCACTCAAGTCAGCTAATTGGCAGAATGTAAAGTAACACAGCTCTTAACCCAAACTGCTGGTAGCAGGGAAAGGAAGCACATTATCAAATGCAGTGTTAATTAAGAGAATATTCTCCCCCCCAGGATTTTTGGGGAGGCCACACTACCTCCACCTCTTCACCACTGAATTCTTCCTCAAGGGAGCCCCAAGAAACATCCATAATTGTTCCTCCTAGAAATGGATGAAGCCAAGCCCAGTGCATCTCATCACAGGCATGGATCCATGCTGTCCATGGGCACACCTTCAAATGTGGGGAATCTGAATGGTAGGCTTTGTGCTGCTGCCCTGCAACCCCCTGATTGACTCCTGTGTACATCTGCGACTTGTGTATTCTCCCAAGTGACATTATATCTGGGATAACCTGCAAAGGCAGTATTTTCAATCTTGGCTAGGCTTCCATCATCCCAGTGCTCAAAGGAAGAGCCTTGAGAGAACTTGTAGCTCCCCAGACAGAGGTGGTGCTGAGCATCAGTGTGTCAATGTCTTCTCTGTTCCCCTGGTGATGATGGGGTGGGTCAGTTTTTTCCTGGGTGCCAAGATTGTTCAAATCCATCAGAAGTCCCCTGCGTGTGCATTAGATGTTATGCACTACTCAGCCACTCAGAGGAGGATGCAGGGGTGGAAGGACAGCCAACAGCAATGCTCCCAGATAAAGCAATGCCTAATGGATAGGGATGGAGGTGCATTTTTTTGTCCAACACCCCATAAAAACAAAACAAAGCACCACCTTTTGGGGGTTTAAATATGCGAATAAAAACAGGAAATACTGCCTTTTGGTGTCAAAGATATATTTTAAGACATTTGATCACTGTTCCAAATAAAATGAATACTGTGGCTGCGTCGGCTGACACTATATCATCTATATCCTCTACCTGGTCCACTTCGAAAGCATTTAAAATTAATTTAAAAGAGAAGTTGGAATGAGAATATAGAATAAAAACACATAACTTAACACCACGCTTTGCTCTATTAATCAAGAAATTTTGTTAGAAATATCACCAAAAAACCCCACATCCCTACCAGAGGAGGAGAAGGAAGCAGAGGAGGATGAGGATGTGAGTGCACAAAATCCCCCAGTTCGTTGACAACAAGCCAGAAGGCTCAGACCCCACGGATTGCATCATATATGACTCGTTATATTGTCATAATTTTGTCCCCAACTTCACAGACTAGTGGCGAAGTGCATGATATGAAACTCCCAAGCAGAGGCAGTTCCCTAATGTGGTCCCACGTCAGGAAAAGCAAACATGCTTGTATGTGTAATCTGTGAAAGCTCACGTTGACTCAATGGTGCCCAATTTAGGGAATTTGGAGTGCAAAGCCAAAGAACCAGAATTCACAGACTGCAGAAGAACAGGTGAGTTTATTGCAGAGGATGGAAAGGTATTTCAACAGAGGCTGGTGCAGGAGGGCGAAGGTTGTCCTGGATTCAGCTGGTGTCTGGAGAGAGAAAGCAGAGTCATCGATAGAAAGCCTTGATTCCACGGGATCCAGTGACTTGCAGTTGGCCAATTGGCTGCTAATCCTCCAGGGCAGCACATAAAGGCTCAACGCCGACCTGAGGATAGAAAGCAGAGACACACACGTGGGACACATCCAGTCTGCTTGTGCGTTACTGGACTGGAAACGCGTTGAGTTTAACATCAAGTTCCCTGTTGAGAGAGTGGACCAAGAGGACACATGATGGACACACTATGAGACATGCCCATGCTGTTTTCTCACCCCTTTTAACGATATATTTGCTTTTGAGCATTGCTATGTTTATTGTGATATTTGTTCTGAATGTGCACGTATGCCCGTAAAAACATTTGGGCGAATCTGTGGAGGAATACCGGAAAGCTGCCACACTCTGGAGCACCGTTCCTCCATCTTGCAGATTGTTATGTCTTTTTGTCGAAGACAAAATCTATTCTCTCAGCGATCAGAACCTGCAAGACCTTTCTTGGAAAGCAGCCAACAGGAACAGTAGCGTAGCCAGAGCGGGGCAGGGTAAGTCCTTCAGGTGGGGCCACATGCCGTGGAAGTGGCCCTTCTCACAGTGGGAGCTAATCCAGGCAGCAACAGCAATGAATAGGCGATTCAGCTCCTCCGAATTTCCGTTGCTGCCCGGAATGGCTCCAACGGTGAGTAGGACAGAAAGTTTACATGGGTCATTGGGGCGCCCACAGAATTCACAGCACTACACGCCCCGCCCCCCCCAGTTATCCTACTGGATAAGGGCTGCTCTGCCTCTACTCCCTTCTCCAGCCACCAGGCTGTTCCTCCTCCAATTAAACTACTCCTCTGTCAGGTGAGGAGATGTTCTCTTTACACTCCCATCTGTTCGCTTTTCCATTCAGGGAGATGGAGAAGGAGGGGCAGAGTGCCTGGAGTGTGACTGGGTAAGGGGGTGAATTTGGTCAGGAGCTTCAGGTACTGGGATGTTTGAGGAGCTCTGCTGGGGTGGAGAGACCACTAAGGCATGCATTACATTGGCAGAGAAGTGATTGTTCTTTTCATCCTTTGCACTCACCTCATTTACAGGTCCTCTTGCATTCCCTCCGACTATCAAACCTATTTGCAGTGCCACCGCAGCCTCCATAAATAAAGAGCTCACACTGTCCAGTCTCGACATCATAGTACCAACTTGGCATGTAGGCCATGCACTCGAAAAGCATGTCGTTGGATTTCCTTGGGAGCTTGCACCGTTCAGGCAGAGAATCTTAGAAAGAAAGAGAGAAATGGGGAAAAATGATATTTGAAGGCATCCCTTTTTGGGACTTGAATGTGTGGGGTGATCTCTTCCAAGTGGGCAACAATGGAATCTCCAGGCTGGAATCCAAAGGTCATAAGGGACGATGGGCAAAATCAGACACCAAAGACTTCTTTTCAGGCTCTCGTAACACTTAGAATGTAATGACTATACTATCCTGGTCAAATCAGGGAGTGCCTGTGAGTTTTTGATGAAGCATGTGGCAAAAAGCATAGCTTGGAAATCCTGCTCCAGGAAACACCCCTTGGCACCCAGAGAACATGTAGCCTGCCAATCTCCTGCTTGGTTCCCCCACCCTCAACTCAGCCCTTCTCAGGTGCAGATATGAAGTCCTGATTAGTAGAGGAGTTACGGAAGGAGGAAGGAAAGGACAGGTACACGAACGGGGCCATAGATGGACCCCAGAATATGGTACTCCTGAGACTGTCTCAAGGGGCTACTCTTGCAACCTGAGAAGAAAAAGGCCAACCTGGACAGAATCCCCAGCTGGCGGGTCTTTTGAGAAAGAAGAGAACAGGCAAGTCGAATGAAATTTGAATAGCAGAGCCTTTGTTGGACAGTCCCTTCTCCTCATGATGAAGCTGAAAGTTGCCTGCAGAGAATGCCCGTTCCGAGCCACACCTAGTTCTCTGCCTCCCCACCCCTTCCGTTCTCCAAGTGGTTTCCGGGGAGATAGGGAGAGTTGCCGATTTGACAGAGGAGGCTTGCAGAGAACAGACATGGAACTCCTACCTGCATTCCGAATAGACACCCCCAGAAAGGCAAACCAGTTTCCCAGGAATCCCAGCATGAGGACCAAGACGACAATCTGACTGCGCAGCATGATGGCCGTTGAGGATGTCCACGCACTGCCTGAGCGAGGCCACTTTATGTTGTGTGCCACAGGGAAGTGGAGAGGGGCAATCAGGCAGCAAAAGGTACATCTGGATAGGGAAGGACACTCTGGAACCGGCCAGGTACGTTCATGGGCCCTTCCTGTTCTAGAATAAGTACTGTTCCGTTTGAGCCAAGGGCTGATTCCAGGCCAAAAATCAATGAGCATAAAATGAGTCAGAACATAAAAGGCGTATAAGAGATTACAGAATACCTTAGGAACGTGGGATGTAAAATCACCCTTCCTCATCAGAGATCATCGGTGACAACTGACAAATCATTCTCCAACCTTCTCTGTTCCGTCAGGACCTCGAAGTCAAGGACACCACGAAGGCTCTGACGAAGATGGGTCAAAAATTCGTGGCAGGACCGGAGGAAGGCTGCACTCCTAAGCAACACCCCAGGACTTGTCTAAGGCCAATGCAGCTCTGAGGAAAAGGAACAAACATTCCCTTGATTTGAGGAGGCAACCCTGACCCCCCTCCCCCGCGACCTCAGGATGCAGCACATGCCCCGTTGGCACAGCTGGGTTCGTGCTCGGAAGTTGGTTACGTTTCGCAGTAAGACTCTTGCCCGAACCGCTCCCAGGTCTCTGTTGCTGGGTTGGTTGTTGTTCAGTCGCTAAGTCGTGTCCGACTCTTTGCGACCCCCTGGACCGCAGCACGCCAGGCCTCCCTGTCCTCCACTAGCTGCCGGAGTTCACGCAATTTCATGCTCATTGCTCTGGGGACACTATCTAACCATCTCTTCCTCTGCCGCCCCCTTCTCCTTTGGCCTTCCATCTTTCCCTGCAGGAGGGTCTCTAAAGAGTCCTCTCTTCTCATGAGGGGGCCAAACTATCTGAGCTTCAGTATTTGTCTGATATGAGCAATCAGGCTTCACTTCCTGTAGGATTGCCTGATTTGCAGTGCAGGCAATTCTCAAGTCTTCTCCAACACCCTAATTCAAAAGCATCTATTCTTCGGTGCTCCACCTTCCTTATGGTCCAGCTCTCACAGCCATACATGACTGCTGGGAAAACCATACCTTTGACTATGCGAACCTATGCTGGCAGGGTGATGTCTTGGCTTTTTCTGAAGTTTTCTAGGTTCGTCCTAGCTTTCCTCCCAAGAAGGAAACGTCTTTTAATTTCGTGGCTGTGATCACCATCTCTGGTCACTGCTTCCATTTCTTTCCCTTCTCTTTGCCAGGAAGAGATGGGAGTGGTTGCCAGGAACGTCTTTTCCTTTCCTGTGCAGCTTCAAGCCAATTCTTGCACTTCCCTCCATCACCCTCATCGGAAGGATCCTCAGATCTTCCTCGTTTTCTGCCTTTGGAGTGGCATCGTCTGCATATCTGAGGTTGGGGATATTTCTCTCAGCAATCTTGATTCCAGCTTCTGTGTCCTGGGTTTAGCTGCTGGGTTGAGTTCACACCTGTTCATTGCTCAAGATCACACACTTGACCTGGAAGAGGCAGACTGAGTGTTAAGTTTAAGCCAGCTTTTAAAAGCTTTTTGGCGGAGCAATCTCCCCCAAAAGGGTTAAAAAAAACACCAGAAAGGCTGGAATCGGTTGGGAGGTGCTCTCCACGTGATGGGGAATGCCAGCCGGGACATAGCAAGCACCATCGTTTATACTTTTCTCTCTGGTTCCAAGAGAGAATGCTGAAACCGGGTAGTTGGAAGTCTGTTTTTTTTTTTTTCATTTTTTAAATTGTGTGAAAGAGAAAAAGGAAACATTTGATAGGGACCTTTGGCCATGATTTTCCCTCCTTTCCCTCCCAACTCTCATACCTCACCAGCAAATTCTGCCACGTAGTCAAAATTAGGAAACTTATTGTTCTGTGTGAATGACATGCCTACAGAAAACCCCAATGCCTCTCATCACAGCCGAGGATCCAGGCTGGCAAAAGGAATATCTTCAACCAGCTCTGTGAGTTTTGTCCCGGCACCCTTAAAAACCACCGCTTGGTTTCTGTGTGCCTTTCCTACATGTTTCTTGTCCCATTTGGTTTTGTACCGAGGATTGCCTGCCAAGGCCAGGAGCCAGCTGTGCTCAAAAGTAGAACCTCAAGAGAACACCTGACTCCCCAGACAGAGGTGGGAAAGAGGATCTGTGAGACCATGACTTAGCCGTTCCCCGGGGGACGTTGGCGTGGATCAGTTTGTTCCCAGATGCTGAGATCTTGCAAGATTAACCAGAGCTCTTAGGAACGTGCGCCAGATGCCCAGCCTTATTCAACCCATCAGCCCAGGAGGAAGATGAAGATGAAGATGAAGAAATAAAAGGACAGAATCCCAGGAGAACGACTAAGGTTCAGGTTATTCTATGGCTTTTTTAGGATGGTGTGGCATTTCAGAAGCTTCTGGGACATCAGCAATGTCCATCAGGAGTGAGAAAGGAGGGATTTCCAAGGCACCACCATGCAGTCTTTGGACCGCCCTGAAAGGAACCACGTCTTACATGCCTCAATAACTCTGTGTTGAAACGTTTGCCTACTTGCCATCCCGCTTGAGACAGCTCTCCTGCCTGTTCTCACTGTGATAGAACCGTGTACGAATATTTGGGAATACAGATCTCGCAGGAAAACGTTCAAGAGCTGGAATCTGCATAGTGCAGAAGAAGAAAAGATTTTCTTGGAGAGAATACAAGACATTCCGGCACAGATGGTACAACTCAATGAAAGTATCATTTCCTTAGCCGTGTCCCTGATAATTGTGCGAAGAGGCCCTTTTTCTAGTGGGGTTCCTCTTATATGTAGCGGTGGGGGGCGGAGTGTGCCTGTCCCTTCCCCCCCCCCCCGCAAGCATAGTGTCTTTTGTAGTGGCTGTTTGCAGGTGTTCCTTCTGCATCTGTTTAGATTGTGAGCACTTTTGGAAGGCATTTGATAATGATAATTGTCCCTGATAATGTCCCTGATAATACTTATATAAAGCGGTATATAAGTACCTGTTGATTGATTGATTGATTGATTGATTGATTGATTGATTTGGTTATCTGATTTTCCCTGTCAAACACACTATGAACATTTTTTTGATGACAAGAAGTACAGAAATACTCTTACTAGTAATAGCAATAATAATGTTTGTGGAAGTAATCTCCTGGTGCCTTTTTTCCTGTGTGAACCAGTGACATGGTAATGAGCCTGGAAATGATAGTTGCCACAGGATGCATAGACGAACTGAGAGATCTGAAGGGAGGAAAGCAAGGTAGTCATGAAAGGAAAGTGGAATTTGGAAGTGGGGCAAAAAATATTACCCTGTGTTTCCGTCAGACGCACATCAGGCCAACTTGGCTATAGACATCTAGGACAAAAACTTCACAGATCTCACATAGTGTCGCCAGATGAAGACACAGACGGGCAGCGCAATGCTGGGCTGCTCGTCACGCCGACACTACGTCATCGCATCGGCCGACAGCATTAGTGGTGACGCAGGGGCGCTGAGTGGCACCGCTGCATCGGTGCTCAGGCAGCAGGACCGGCGCTGCAGGCAGTGCTGGTCCCGTTGCTCCTGTGCAGCGCCTCCCTCGCGTCCGCCAAAGCTGGCCAGCGCAAGGGAGGTGCCTTGTTAGGACTGGAAAGGGAGTGGCCGGGGGAGGGCGGTTCTGGGCAGGTCGTGGGCGGGATATCGGTGGGCCGGCAGGCAGGCAGGCAGGCCCATCTGGGAGGCGGGCTCGAGAATCAGCCAATCCTAAACCTGATTGGGGCTCGTCTGGCCCTGATTCGGGCCGTGCAGTCTCCTCCGATCAGAGCCTGTTGTTTAGCAGGCGCAGATCCAAGGAATGCTGAGGGGACGATAGAGCCTCCCATTCGGTGAAGGCATGAATGAGCCCTTGCTGTGGCGGGGGGGGCTCCAGCCTCACCTATATTTCGTCAGGATATGGCGCAGGGCGGGCGGCCTCACCAGTCTGGCGCAGGATAGGACTGTGCCCTGATTTAAATGCTATGGACATTTTGAGCTGAATGGGCCCAGCTAAGGTATCCTCTCCCTTTCCTCCGTCCCTCTCTGAACGCTAAGTCGTCAGCTAATTGGCAAATTGTAAAGTAACACAGCTGTTAACCCAAACTGCTGGTAGCAGGGACAGGAAGCACATTGTCAAAAGCAGTGTTAATTCTGGGAATATTCTCCCTCCCTCTGGATTTTTGGGGAGGCCACACTACCTCCATCCCTTCACCAGTGAATTCTTCCTAAGGTAGCCCCAAGAAGCACCCATAATTGTGCCTCCTAGAAATGGATGAAGCCATGCCCAGTGCATCTCATCACAGGCATGGATCCATGCTGTCCATGGGCACACCTTCAAATGTGGGTAATCCAAATGATAGGCTTTGTGCTGCTGCCCTGCAACCCCCTGCTTGACTCCTGTGTACATCTGCGACTTGTGTATTCTCCCATGTGGCATTATGCCTTGGATAACCTGCAAAGGCAGCGTTTGCTATCTTGGCTAGGCTTCCATCATCCCAGTGCTCAAAGGAAGAGCCTTGAGAGAACCTGCAGCTCCCCAGACAGAGGTGGGGAGGAGCATCAGTGCATCAATATCTTCACAGTTCTCCTGGTGATGATGAGGTGGGGCAGGTTGTTCCCGGGTGCCAAGATCTTTCAAATCCATCAGAAGTCCCCTGCGTGTGCATTAGATGTCAGGCTCTACTCAGCCACTCGGAGGAGGATGCAGGGGTGGAAGGACAGCCAACAGCAGAGCTCCCCAGTGGAGCAATACCCAATGGATAGGGATGGAGGTGTTGTTGTTTTTTGTTTAACACCACATCAAAATAAAACAAAAAAAACCCCTTTTGGGGGCTTAAATGTGTAAATAAAAACACAAAATACTGCCTTTTGGTGTCAAAGATATATTTTAAGAAATTGGATCACTTTTCCAATTACAACTAATACTGTGGCTGCATCTGCTGACACTAGATCACCTATATCATCTACCTGATCCACATTGAAGGCATTTAAAATTAATTGAAATGAGAAGTTGCAATGAGAATATAGAATAAAAATGCATAACGTAGCACCACCGTTTCCTCTATTAATCAATAAATTTTGGTAAAAATATCACCAAAAAACCCCACATCCTTACCAGAGCAGGAGGAGGAACCAGAGGAGGAGGAGGATGTGAGTGCACAAAATCCCCCAGTTCGTTGACAACAAGCCAGAAGGCTCAGACCCCACGGATTGCATCATATATGACTCGTTATATTGTCATAATTTTGTCCCCAACTTCACAGACTAGTGGCGAAGTGCATGATATGAAACTCCCAAGCAGAGGCAGTTCCCTAATGTGGTCCCACGTCAGGAAAAGCAAACATGCTTGTATGTGTAATCTGTGAAAGCTCACATTGACTCAATGGTGCCCAATTCAGAGAATTGGGAGAGCGAAGCTGAAGAACCAGAATACACAGAATGCGGAAGAACAGGTGAGTTTATTGGAGAGGATGGAAAGTATTTCAACAGAGAAATACCTCTGAGAAATGGTACAGCAGAGTGAAAGTTGTCCTGGATTCAGCTGGTGTCTGGAGAGAGAAAGCAGAATCATCGATAGAAAGCCTTGATTCCATGCGATCCAGTGACTTGCGGTTGGCCAATTGGCTGCTAATCATCCAGGGCAGCACATAAAGGCTCAAGACCAACCTGAGGATAGAAAGCAGATACACACACATGGGACACATCCAGTCTGCTTGTGCGTTAGTACTGGAAACGAGTTCACTGATCAAGTTCACTGATGAGAGAGTGGACCAAGGGAACGCATGATGGACACACTGTGAGACATGCCCATGCTGTTCTCTCACTCCTTTCAAAGATATATTTCCTTTTTAGCATTACTATGCTTATTAGGAATAAAATAATATAGTAGGAGTATAGTCATGCCGGACACATGACCACGGAAGCTTGTCCTCGGACAAAACGCCGGCTATACACACTTTGAAACGGAGATGAGCACTGCCTCCTACAGTCGGGCATGACTAGACCATTCAGTCGTGGGGAAACCTTTACCTTTACCTTTATGCTTATTAGGCTACATGTTCTGAATGTGCACGTCTGCTCGTATAAAAGCTTTGGGAGAAACTGTGGGGGAATACCAGAAAGCTGCCACACTCTGGAGCACCGTTCCTCCATTTTGCAGATTATGTCTTTTTGTCGAAGACTGCATCCTTGTGCTCTCAGAAATCAGAAGTTTGCAAGTAAAGGCTTTTCTTGGAAAGCAGCCAATAGGAACAGTAGTGTAGCCAGAGCGGGGCAGGGTATGTCCTGCAGGTGGGGCCACGTGCCGTGTAAGTGGCCCATCTCATAGTTGGAGCTAATCCAGGCAGCAACAGCAATGGAGCTCCTCCCAATTGCCGTTGCTTCCCGGAATGGCTCCAACGGTGAGTAGGATAGAAAGTTTACATGGGTCATTGGGGCTCCTGCAGAACTCACAGCACTACACTGCCCCCCCCCAGTTACGCTACTGGATAAGAGCTTCTCTTTCTATCCCTCCTTCTCCAGCCACCAGGCTGTTCCTTCTCCAATTAAATTACTCCTCAGTTAGGTCAGGAGATGTTCTCTTTATATTCCCATCTGTTCGGTTTTCTGTTCAGGGAGATGGAGAAGGAGGGGCAGAGTGCCTGGAGTGTGACTGCGTAAGGGGGTCAATTTGGTCAGGAACTTCAGGTACTTGAATGTTTGGAGGAACCCTGCTGGAGCGGAGAGAAAAATAAAAGAATGCATTATATGGGCAGGTTCTTTGCATCCTTTGCACTCACCTCACTTACACGTGTTCTTGCATTGTTTCCAACTATCAAATATATTTTCACCGCACCTTACACCGCAGTTTCCAAAAACGAACATCTCACACCGTCTATTCTCGACATTATAGTACCAACTTGACTTGTAGCCCGAGCACTGCGTATTTGATCCGTCGGATAAAGGCAATGTGCACCGTTCAGGCAGAGAATCTTAGAAGGAAAGAGAGAAATGGGGAAAAGGATGATCTTTGAAGGCATCCTTTTTTGTGACTTGAATATGTGGGGTGATCTCTTCCAAGTGGGCAACAATGGAATCTCCAGGCTGGAATCCAAAGGTCATAAGGGAAGATGCGCAAAATTAGACACACCAAAGACTTATTTTCAGGCTCTCGTAAACTTAGAATGTAACGACTATACTATCCTGGTCAAATCAGGGAGTGCCTGAGAGTTTTTGATGAAGCACGTGGCGGAAAGCATAGCTGGGAAATCCTGCTCCAGGAAACATCCCTTGGCACCCAGAGGACACGTGGCCTGCAAACCTCCTGCTCCGTTCCCTCACCCTCAACTCAGCCCTTCTCAGGTGCAGACATCATGAAGTCCTGATGAGTACAGGAACTACGGAAGGATGATGGAAAAGGACAGCACACGAACGGGCCATAGATGGACCCCAGAATATGCTACTCCTGAGACTGTCTCAAGGGGCTACTCTTGCAACCTGAGAAGAAAAAGGCCAATCCAGAAAGAATCCCCAGCTGGCGGGTCTTTTGAGAAAGAAGAGAACAGGCAAGTCGACCAAAGTGTGAATAGCAGAGCCTTTGTCGGACAGTCCCCTCTCCTCATGATAAAGGTGAAAGATGCCTGCAGAGAATGCCCATTCCGAGCCTCACCTAGTCCCCTGCCTCCCCACCCCTTCCGTTCTCCAAGTGGTTTCCAGGGAGATAGGGAGAGTTACAGAGATGACAGAGGAGGCTTGCAGAGGACGGACATGGAACTCCTACCTGCATTCCGAATAGACACCCCCAGAAAGGCAAACCAGTTTCCCAGGAATCCCAGCATGAGGACCAAGACGACTATCTGACTGCGCAGCATGATGGCCGTTGAGGATGTCCACGCACTGCCTGAGTGGAGCCACTTTATGTTGTGTGCCACGGGGAAGTGGAGAGGGGCAGTCAGGCAGCAAAAGGTACATCTCGATAGGGAAGGACACTCTGGAACCGGCCAGGTACATTCATGGGGTCTTCCTGTTCTAGAATAAGTACTGTTCCCTTTCCGCCAAGGGCTGACTCCAGGCCCTAAAACACATGGAGGGTGTGCCAGAGCATTTCGATGCCTGGCCATGTCTCACAAGCTCTCTCTTTAGGAAGGATGCCAGTATGGCCAAGCCAGTATGGCAAGGGAGAATGCTGTGGAATTGGCCCAGTATTGGGCAAATGAGACCTAGTTTTGACTTTGTATTTTGTTCTAAAAACGTATTTTGACATATGGAGAAAATTATATTGATGTAGGTGCTTCGGACACAAATAAAGACTCCCAGGGAACTGTTAACTGGATGGCAGCCCAAGTTCTAAAACTAAAGGATGCCTGCCGGGATTGCAGATTGTGAGTCATCGCAACACTCCCCCACCCCTTCCATTCCCCCAGGGAGATAGGAAGATTTGTAGATATGATCCAGGAAGCTTGCAGAGGAGCTTCTATATGGAGCTCCTACCAGCATTCCAAAGAGAAACCCCCAGAATATCAAGCCAGTTTGCCAGAGATCCCAGCCTGAGCACAAAGAGGGCAGTATCCATCGGACATGACTGGCTCGTGCTCACTGAAGCCAGTTGATGTTGTGTGCCAGAGGGAAGTGGAGGGGGCAGTCAGGTAGCGAAAAGGACGACACGGAAGGGCCAAGTGGACCTGGCCTGCTGCGTTGATGAAACCTTGTTGTCCTTGAATAAGGACTTGTCCATCCCAACCCCACCTCTGAGCAGTATCCAACCAAAGGAAAAGAGGACAACCTGGATGCAGATGTGACATAGTGCATCGCCCATTAGCCATGGCATGACTGTATCCTCGGCCACCAAATCTCTCAGGGAATGAAACTCACAAGCTGTGTATTGGAACTCTCCGAGATGGGCTGTTAACAGCAATTGGCACACCTCACTGACTCCTTCCTCTCTGGGATGTGAGCAGCACTTCTGGGGTCCAAGATTAGACCTGCTGCCCACCCTTCCACCCCCTCCTCTCTTTCCATTTCTGAGGCCCTCCTGGAGATCCTATTGTGGACCAGGACTCTCAGCTCCCTGCCTTGCTTCAAAGTAGCTGAGGCTACTGCCTCTCCTCATGGGTCTGGTGTGTTCAGGAGGGTGGGGATCATGTGTTGAGAAGGTTCCATGACTTAAAAACTGGTCACTGGATTTAATAAAGTTCAACCCCAACTGCAGTCTGGTGTCTTCCTGGGATTGCCTTGTGCGCTCTCCCTGCACTCCCCTGCATTTGCCATTCTGGGCTAGCATCTGGCATTCTGAGATGTAGAATCCAGGTACAGCTGCCAGTTAGAATCCAGGCAGAGCGTCTTCAGAAGGCAAGGTTCTTGGCCAGAGCTTTCTTCCAGATTTTCCCCAATTCCTTAAAAGGCGATCAAGAGGGTTGCATGGTCTGTGGTGGACTGGGAACTCCGCATTGTCTACATCTTGTATATTTCAGGATGTCTCTGGTTTTCCCCACCTCTTGACCACTCAAGTCACAAAGGCTTCCATCAGCCTTCAAATCCTGGGGCCAAGATCACCTGTGTGGCTCCGTTTCCCTAACCAGTCTTGCCCTTGGCTTGTATTTCCCTTCCCTTTCTTTCTGTGCTGTGGAGCCATCTCAGGTGGAAGCGATAGACAGAGCTGCAGGAGCAGGTTCTCCTCTGAAAGTAACCAGATGAGCGCTTGGAGTTAGCCTGTCCCTTTAGGGGTCCTGTCCTGGTTGCCAGAACTGTTGTGCTGGTCCTGGGTTCCGGACTGTACACAGACACAGGTCCTGCTGGGCACCCAGAAGAAGAGACTCCAGAGTTCAAAAATGCGAAAGATGAAAAAGCTTTATTGCCATAAGGATGCAAAGAGGCTCACATCCCTAAAACCTGCATGGGGTCAGTTGTTGTGGGTCCAGAAGCATTTTCATCAGAAGACCAGAAGTACTGTTTAGAAGCATTCTGAAGACATCAAGATGCTTCTGATGTGCGGCCACAGGTTATGCGAGGCTCTGGAGCTCAAGTTGAAAGGGATGGTGGTGGGGCCAGGCAAGATGGCCACAAGGCAAGTCGCATATATCCTTCATGGATGGTGCAGCTGAGCTGTGTTCTGTTCCAGACTCTTCTATGTGAAGAAGAGAATTGCTGCCGACATCAGAAGAGGTATCGGAAGATTGGCAAATACGCTTGACTAAACCTGGAATGTCGGCCGATCCGGGGGGAGGGAAAGCCTGCCATGTAACCACAGGGCGACAGATTCCTGCGTCTTGTGAGCGCAGGGCCGATGGCCATCAGACCTCGGAGGAAACAGCTGGTTTGAATGCGGACTGGAAAAATCAGGAAGGAATTCTATTCTCTGCTAGCCCCCGGCAGAAAGAGACATGCAGGAGGAGTAAAGTCGAAGAAGAATACTGAAGTGAACTCATTAAGCGGTTGAAGATAATTAAAGATACAATTTGCACCTCGTAAAGAAGATGGCCGATGACAGGCTTCAGAATTACCAGATTATTTTAATTGAGATGTATGTTTCAGGCATCATGCATATTGTGGTGCATGCTATATATTTATAATGTTATTTTATAATAAAGTTTACAAGCGAGATGAAACAATAAGAAGAAAAGAAAAGAATTTTTTTTTATTTCAAACAGAAGATGGTGGTTCAGGACTTTATAAGAAAGTTTTACAACTTGAGCTGTAAAGTTTTATAACCAGATTATCCAATTAACTTGATGGATTGTGAGATCAAAGCTCCCCTACTTGGTAATTTGAGAGGTTCTGAATTGAAAAGAAGCTGAACATTATACGCCGTTTGAAGGTTTTGTAGGATTTTAGAAGACAGACAGATGGAAGATTTGTGAGACATTTGTTGCAGCTGGCAGTTTTTCTGTGGGAGAGGAAGGCTGATAGCTGCTCCTTTCTTGGTGAGAGAAAGAGAGGCAAGATTTAACTGGACAATCCTTTGCTCTGGTTTTAAGTAAATTGTGATAGTTTGAAGATTATTTTAATGTAACTGATGTAAAAATTTGTGATATTATTACAGAAAGCAAGTGTGGAGAAATTGAAGTGAAATTTTTATAGCTAAAGGTTGGTTTCAAAATGGCGATGGCAGGACAGAGAAGACAGGGAAACAAAGAAAGGACGTATGCATTTGGTTTAAGCTTATGACGTTTGCATTTGGTTTAAGCTTGAGGGAAAGTTAGAAGATTTATGGGGAAAGTAGAGATATATAGCTAAATAAGATTATAAGGATTTTTAAGGATAATTATGGTTTTAAAAGAAGGGAAAAATAATATGATTAAAGATTGGAAGATAGTCCTGTTACCACATAATATTATACAATACTGGTTAGAATGAACTGCAGAATTGCTAGTAATATAAAATTGTCTATTATGTGTAAATGAAAGTATAACACAACTTTATAGATGTTACTGTTCTATTTTTCTGGAGTGTTTTTTCTTTGTTTTCCTTCTAATATTATACTAGCTGTTATGTACCCGGTGTTGCCCGGGTGTTTATATCTCCCATCCCTGACCCATCTCCCAATTTTGGGCGTTTTTGACCGTTTTCACCTGGGACCCCTGCACACCCCCACCCCCGTGGGCACTGGGGGGGGCCTGACCCCCACAGTGTTTGTCGCCAGGCCGCACGTCATACGCATGCCGAGTCTGGCGCCAATTGCTCCAGGCGTCACAGTGGGGCATGGTGGACATATCATATTTCACCCCTTCCCGACCCCCACATTGGGGGGTCCAGACCCGAACTCCCACAGCGTTGCGGTTCGCCTCGGTGAGCCCAGAAACTACAGAACCGAGGACGATTTCGTCCATTTTTGGCCATTTCCACACGGGGGCCCTGCCCCCCCCGGGGCGCTAGGGAGGCCTGACCCCCCGAGTGTCTGTTGCCAGGCTGGAAGGCACGCGCATGGCGAGTTTGGTGCACATCGCTCCAGGTGTTCCAGCAGGGCATGGCAGATATTGTGTCTTGCACCCCTTCCCGCACCCCATGCCGAGGGGGGGGTGAACCCAGACTCTGACGGTGTCAGGAGCATCGCCGCTCGCTCCGGCAACCCCGGAAACCATGGATTCGATGCCGATTGTGGCCGTTTTTGACCATTTTCACTGGGCCCCCCTGTGTACCCCCACCCCCGGGGGCGCTAGGGGGTCTAGCCCCTGCAGTGTTTGTCGTCAGGCCATAAGGTGTATGCGTGCCGAGTTTCATGTCGCTTGGTCCAGGTGTTCCAGCAGGGCATGGTGGATGTTGTGTCTCACACCCCATTCTGCCCCCCACGGCGAGGGGGGGGTGAACCTGAACTCGCACAGCGTCGGGAGTGTCGCCACTCGTCCCGGTGACCCTGGAAACTATGGATCTGACACTGAGATTGGCCATTTTTGACCATTTGCATGCGGGGACCCCCAAGTACCCCCACCCCCAGGGGCGGTAGGGGGCCCCGACCCCCGCAGTGTTTGTGGCCAGGCTGCTAGGCTTCCGCATGCCGAGTCTGGTGCCAATCGGTCCAGGCGTTCCAGCAGGGCATGGCGGACGCTGTGTTTTGCACCCCTTCTTGCCCCCCACATGGGGGGGCAAACCCAGACTTCAACTGCGTCGGGAGCGGCGCCACTCATCTCGGCGACCCTGAAAACTGTGGATTTGACTCCAAGTTTGGCCATTTTTGACCGTTTTCACGTCGGGACCCCCCGTACCCCCACCCCCGGGGGCGGTAGGGGGGCCCGACCCCCGCAGTATTTGTGGCCAGGCTGCCAGGCTTCCGCATGCTGGGTTTGGTGGCAATCGGTCCAGGCGTTCCAGCAGGGCACGGCGGATGCTGTGTTTCGCACCCCTTTTTGCCCCCCACGTTGGGGGGGGGCTGAACCCGGATTCCAACTGCATCGGGAGGGTTGCCACTCATCTCGGCAACCCCAAAAACTGTGGATTTGACTCCAGGTTCGGCCGTTTGTCACCATTTTCATGTGGGGACCCCCCCCGTACCCCCACCCCTGGGGGTGCTAGGGGGGGTCTGACCCCCGCAGTGTGTGTCGCCAGGCCGCAAGGTACGTGCATGCCAGGTTTCGTGCGGATTGGTCCAAGCATTGAGAAGCCTATTCAGAACATACACACATACCCGGCCACGTTCGTTTATATATATGGCTTTTACCTCTCTCTATAAATGTTAGTTTTTGGTGTATTTGTAGGGAATATATACACAAGAAAGATGAGTTAACTTAACTAACGTATTATTTTGAGAGATATGAGGGAATAACCCCTGCTAACTGGACAAGAGGCACTTTTTCAAGTGGTGTTCCTCTTATATTTAGCAGGGGGAGAGTAACTGTCCCTCTTCACCCCTGTGCAGTCTTTCTAGTGGCTGTTGCTGGCGGTCTGCCTTTTTTTTTTTTTTTAGATTGTGAGCCCTTTTGGGACAGGGAGCCATTTAACTTTATTATTACTATTTGCCTGTAAACCGCTTTGTGAACTTCGTGTTGAAAAGCGGTATATAAGTACCTGTTGATTGATTGATTGATTGATTGAATATACACCAATAACAGGCACTTGAATGACGTAATAAGCTTAATTGTAGAATTCTTTTCTATATATGTAGTTAGAGATTTTTTTTAGACATGCTTGTCACCCTCCGCATACCTTATGTGTTTTCCTATGTGTTTCCAATTACCTTATGTAACTCCATTCCGTGTCCCATGGCTTAAAGAATAAATTTTAAAATATTTACTCAAGTCAAGAACCTTTATTGGCATACAAGAAATATTCACATAAACAGCCACAACTATTAAATTAAAGGGTTAGAGTTAGGTTCATTATGTCACTAAGAAAATTGGCTACAGCATTGGTAATCGGGGTAATCTATTCTTTCTGAATAGACACCCCCAGAAACTCAAACCAGTTTGCCAGGAATCCCAGCATGAGGACAAAGTGGACAATCTGACTGTGCAGCATGATGGCCTTGAAAGATTTGGTTCTTGAAAGATTGGAACTTCTTCCTTATTGTAGGCGT
Source organism: Lerista edwardsae (assembly GCA_029204185.1). NCBI lineage: Eukaryota > Metazoa > Chordata > Lepidosauria > Squamata > Scincidae > Lerista > Lerista edwardsae. Next base: position 3,615,322 of record JAJKFI010000102.1, on the reverse strand, counting down.
GCAGGCCCAGGGAGCTGGTTGTAATTGGGATGTGGCCACATAGCCCCAATTTAATTTAAAGTAGAGTGTAAAAAATGCCAGCCTGCCTGTCAACAGGTAAATGCTTGCTTAAATGAAAAAGTCTTGAGCCCCCACTGGAATGTTACCAAAAAGGGAGCAGACCTTAATTCTAAGGAGAGGGTATTCGAGGGGGCCACCACCGAGAAGGCCCTATTCCTGGCTGCCATCCCCCTCACCTCTCCTGGTGGCGGCACAGTCAAAAGGGGCCCCCAGATGATCTAAGAGTACGGGTAGGATTATATGGAAGGAGGCGGTCCCTCAAATACTCCGGACCCGAGCCATAAAGGGCTTTAAAGGTCAAAACAAGCACTTTGAATTGGGGCCGGAAAGGGACCAGCAGCCCCACCGAAGCAACGGCCCGACAGGGTCCACCTTGTCTGCAACCCACCTGACATCAGGTCACGCCCACCAAGTGGGTCCTGACCCACAGTTTGAGAATCACCGAGACAGACCATACTACCCTGGTCAAAGTAGGGAAAGCCTCTGAGGTTGAGATGAAGCACATGGCAAAAAGCATCACTGGGAAATCCTGTCCCGCGAAACATCCCATGTCACTCAGAGAACATGTAGCCTGAAGATCTCCTGCTCAGTTCCACAACAGGTTCCCTCGTCCTCAACTCACACCTTTTGAGATGGAAACAAGGAGTCCTTCTTAGTACAGGAGCAACGGATCTAAGATGGAAAAGGAAGAGGCACAAGAATGGGGCAATAGGTGGAGTGCATGGGGAAATAGATTCTCTCCAGAACATTCTGCCTTTAGGAGTATCTCGACTCTTGCATCCTTAGAGGAAAAAAGCCAATATGGTCAGAATCCCAAACTGAGAAGACTTTGGAGAAATAAGAATACAGGCAAGTAGACCAAAGCGTAAGAGCCGAGAGCAAATGACTGGCATGGAAGTCCTACCTGCTTTCCGAATAGACACCCCCAGAAACTCAAACCAGTTTGCCAGGAATCCCAGCATGAGGACAAAGAGGACAATCTGAGTGCGCAGCATGGTGGCCTTTGTGTTTGATTGCCCAGTTCTCATCAAAGCCACTTGATGTGGTGTGCCACAGGGAAGTGGAGAGGGGCAGTCAAGCAACATACACAAGGACAGGGAAGGACAAAGTGGAACTGGCCTGCTGCATTTCTGAAACCTCATTGTCCTTGAATAAGTACTATTCCATGCCAATGGTGCCAACCTTGTTTCAGGCACCATGAGTTCAGGCATCTGTAAGTCATGTACACCACGAAGGGCCTGACAAAGATGTGTCCAAAATTCTTGGCAGGACCAGATTAAGGGTGTGACATTTCTACCCAAATTTCTTGATTTCCCGAATGTATTCTTGCTGTGGGGAGGCTCCAGCCTCACCTATACTGCATCAGGATATGGCACAGGCCAGCCGGCCACATCGTTCAAGCACAGTGTAGGACTGTGCCCTGAGTGAACTGATACAGACATTTTCCGTTGAATGGGCCCAGCTAAGATATCCTCCATCCTACCTCCATCCCTACATCCCTCTCTCAATGGTCACTCCAGTCAGCTAATCGGCAGACTGTTAAGTAACACAGGTCTTAACCCAAACTGCTGGTAGCAGGGAAAGGAAGCACATTGTCAAATAAGTACTAAAACCAGTGTTAATTCTGAGAATATTCTCCCTCCCCCTGGATTTTTGGGGAGGCCACACTACCTCCACCTCTTCCTCCTAGAAATGTTCCTCCTAGAAATTGTTCCTCCTAGAAATGGATGAAGCCAAGCCCAGTGCATCTCATCACAGGCATGGATCCATGCTGTCCAAGGGCACATCTTCAAATGCGGGGGAATCCGAACGGTAAGCTTTGTGCTGCTGCCATGCAACCCCCTGCTTGACTCCTGCGACTTGTGTATTTTTCCATGTGACACTATGCCTGGGATAACCTGCAAAGGCAGCATTTGCAATCTTGGCTAGGCTTCCATCCAACCAGTGCTCGAAGAGAACCTGCAGCTCCCCAGACAGAGGTGGGGATAAGCATCACTGCGTCAATGTCTTCACGGTTCCCCTGGTGATGACGGGGTGGGGCAGGTTGTTCACGGGTGCCAAGATCTTTCAAATCCATCAGAAGTCCCCTGCATGTGCATTAGATGTCAGGCTGTACTCAGACACTCAGAGGAGGATGCAGGGTTGGAAGAAGAGGCAACAGCAGAGCTCCCCAGTGGAGCAATACCCAATGGATAGGGATGGAGGTGTTTTGGTTCTTTTTGTTCAACATTCCATAAAAACAAAAAAAAACCCACCTTTTGGGGGCTTAAATATGCAAATAAAAACAGAAAACACTGCCCTCTGGTGTTGAAGATATTTTTTAAGAAATTAAAGTTGATCACTTTTCCAATTATAACTAATACTGTGGCTGCATCTGCTGACACTATATCACCTATATCATCTACTTGGTCCACTTTGAAAGCACTTAAAATTAATTGATCTTGAAATGAGAATCTATATATATAAAGAAGTACGTGTGTGTGTGTGTGTGTGTGTGTGTGTGTGTGTGTGTGTGTGTGTGTATTCCGCATAGGCTCCTCAACACCTGGAGCTATGGGCACCAAACTCAGCATGCGGATGCCTTGCGGCCTGGCGACAAACGCTGTGGGGGTCAGGCCCCCCTGGCGCCCCCAGGGGTGGGGGTACGCAGGGGCCCCCACATGAAAGCAGTCAAAAATGGCCAAAATCTGCATCAAATCTGTAGTTTCCGGGGTCGCCGGGATGAGTGGCAACACTCCTGATTCTATTGGAGTCCAGGTTTGCCCCCCCCTCAGCATGGGGGGTGAGAAGGGGTACGAAACAAATGTTCGCCATGCCCTGCTGGAACTTCTGGAGCGAAGCACACCAAACTCGCCACGCACATGCCTTGTGGCCTGGTGACAAACACTGTGGAGGTCAGGACCCCCCTACTGCCCCCGGGAATGGGGGTACACGGAGGGCCCCGCATGAAAACAGTTGAAAGTGGCTGAAATTGGTGTCAAATCTGTAGTTTCCGGGGTTGCTGGGATGAGCGGCGACACTCCCGATGTCGTTGGAGTGCGGTTGTGGCCCCTCAGAGTCGGGGGGTGAGAAGGGGTGCAAAACAAAACATCCGCCATGCCCTGCTGGAATGCCTGGAGTGACGTGCACCAAACTCGGCATGCACATGCCTTGCGGCCTGGTGACATACAATGTGGGGGTCAGGCCCCCCTAGCGCCCCTGGGGGTGGGGGTGCAAAGGGGCGCCCATGTGAAAACGGTTGAACACGGCCAAAATCAGAGTCGAATCTGTAGTTTCCGGGGTCGCCGGCATGAGCGGTGGCGCTCCCGATGCCGTTTGAGTCCTAGTTCAGCCCCCCTCAGTGTGGGGGGGGGCGAGAAGGGGTGCAAAACAAAACGTCTACACTGAACTGCTGGAACGCCTGGAGCTATTGCCACCAAACTTGGCATGCGTACGCGTTATGGCCTGGCGACAAACTGCGGGGGCACAACCCCCCGGCAACCCCAAGGATGGGGGTGTGCAGGGGGCCTCAAATGAAAATGGTCAAAAATGGCTGATATCGGCGTCAAATCCATAGTTTTCGGAGTTGCCAAGATGAGCAGCAACACTCCCGACGCCGTTGGACTCCGGGTTCGGCCCCCCTCGGCATGGGAGGTAAGAAGGGGTGCAAAACAAAATGTCTGAAATGACCGACATTACTGTCAAATCCACAGTTTTTGGGGTCACTATGCTGATTGGGGACAGTCCCGATGACATTGGTTACCCGGGCAACGCCGGGTACCAAAAAGCTAGTATAGAATAAATTTATGCCAATAAAGGTTTGATGATGATGATGATGATGGTATAGAATAAAAATACATAACACCACAGTTTCATCTTTTAATCAAGAAATTTTGTTAGAAATATCACCAAAAAACCCCACATCCTTATGAGGAGGAGGAAACAGAGGAGGAGGAGGATGTGAGTGCACAAAATTCCTCTGGTCTTTGACATCAGGGCAGGAGGTACAGACCCAATGGATGGCATCATGTATGACTCATTAGCATGCCATGACTTTATCCCTAATTACCCAAACTAATGGTGAAGTACATATGAAACAACCAAGCAGAGGCTGTTCCCTTATGTTGTCCCATTTCAGAAAGTAAAAACACGCTTGTATGTGTAATCTGTGAAAGCTCCACAATGACTCAATGGTGCCCAATTTAGGGAATTTGGAGTGCAAAGTCAAAGAACCAGAATTCACAGAATGCAGAAGAACAGGTGAGTTTATTGGAGAGGATGAAAAGGTATTTCAACAGAGAAATGCCTCTGGGAAATGGTACAACAGAGTGAAGATTGTCCTGGATTCAGCTGGTGTCTGGAGAGAGAAAGCAGAGTTGTAGATAGAAAGCCTTGATTCCACGGGATCCAGTGACTTGCGGTTGGCCAATTGGCTGCTAATCATCCAGGGCAGCACATAAAGGCTCAACGCCGACCTGAGGATAGAAAGCAGAGACACACACGTGGGACACATCCATTCTGCTTGTGAGTTAGGACTGGAAACATGTTGAGTTTAACATCAAGTTCCCTGTTGAGAGAGTGGACCAAGAGGACACATGATGGACACACTGTGAGACATGCCCATGCTGTTCTCTCACCCCTTTCAAAGATGTATTTGCATTTTAGCACTGCTATGCTTATTAGGATACTTGTTCTGAATGTGCACATGTGCCCGTATAAAAGCTTTGGGAGAAACTGTGGGGGAATACAAGAAAGCTGCCACAGTCTGGAGCACCGTTCCTCCATTTTGCAGATTGTTACGTCTTTTTGTCGAAGACAAAATCTATTCTCTCAGCAATCAGAACCTGCAAGACCTTTCTTGGAAAGCAGCCAATAGGAAACGTAGTGTAGCCAGAGCGGGGCAGGGTAAGCCCTGCAGGTGCAGCCACGCGCCGTGTAAGTGGTCCATTTCATAGTTGGAACCAATCGGGCAGCAAAAGCAAGAAACAGGGTTTGAGCTCCTCCGAATTTCTGTTGCTGCCTGGAATGGCGTCAACAGTGAGTAGGATAGAAAGTTTTTTTTTTCTCTCAAAATGATTTTATTTTCTACTATACAGTAATGGGAAAAGGAAGATGTTAATACAAAAAGGGAGGGGGTAGTTACACAAGGTATACACACAAGGTCATGGAAAGATTACATGCATATATTAAAATCTACTTTAACTACAATGCATTTCTTCAACAATTATTAATAATATGATACCGCCAAGCCAAGCCTCATATAATGTTAAGCAAATGTATCCATCAAAGTTAATTTATTAATCTGTATTAGTAGTCTTAATATTTCATTGTCTGTCAGTGTAATCCAGTCTTTAAAATTGGAGCCAAGAAGTTTCAGCAGAAAAATATTATCATTGACATTAAAATAATATCATTACGCTATTCCTGATTCTCACTGGCCCCTTTTCTCTACCTTGTTTTGACTGTGTTATCATAGTACCTTCTTTCTCACTGAACAGGCAAAACATAGCAAATATTGCCACTAAAAAAAAAAAAGGAAGGACCAAAAAAAGGACTACATTTACTATAATAATAATAATAATAATAATAATAATAATAAGAAGAAGAAGAAGAAGAAGAAGAAGAAGAAGAAGAAGAAGAAGAAGAAGAAGAGATATAAAATGTAGCTGAGGAGAAACTACTGCCTGTCTTTTGCTTTCAAATCTAATAAATTCTATCAGTGTAACACCCCTGTGCTAAACTTCAACATTCCAAAGAAATAAAGAAAAATAGATAAAAATACAGAATCTTCTACTTGGGTTATAATATCTTATAAACTCTGTTTTATCTGGACATTCAGTTTCATTTAAGTCGAAAGGTAGTCTTAAAATATCGCTTTGTTATAAATCTTAACTTTATATCTAGTATAAAGACATCCCTCCCTTCATTAAATCATTCCAAATATCACATTTATATAATCTTAAATTCATACATTCCAACAGCCTATGCCTTATAAGTTCAATTATATCTGGGCATTCAGATTAGTCCAAGTTGGAGGGGGTCCTAAAAGATCGCTTAGTTATAAATCTTAACTTTATATATCTGTAATTAGGACATCCCCCCTCACTCAGGTAATCTAAATAGCCCCTTTAAATGTTCTTAAATTCAAACATTCCAACAGCATAATTAATCTTGTCCCAGTTGAAGCTAATAGTAGGATAGAAAGTTTTCACGGGTCATTGGGGCGCCCGCAGAACTCATAGCACTACATTGCCCCACCCCCAGTTACGCTACTGGATATGAGCTTCTCTGCCTATACTCCCTTTTCCAGCCACCAGGCTGTTCCTCCTCCAATTAAACTACTCCTCTGTTAGAGGCACTACTCCTCTGTTAGGGCAAGAGGCACTTTTTCAAGTGGTGTCCTCTTAAATTTAGCAGGGGGAGAGCAATTGTCCCTCTTCACCCCAGCAGTGTCTTTCTCATGGCTGTTGCTGGTGCTGTTCTCCGTTCTTTTTCGATTGTGAGCCCTTTAGGGACAGGGAACCATTTAAATTTAATGTTATTATTTGCCTGTAAACCGCTTTGTGAACTTTGTGTTGAAAAGCGGTATATAAATACTAGTGATTGATTGATTGATTAGGTCAGGAGATGTTCTCTTGACATTCCCATCTGTTCGCTTTCCCATTCAGGGAGATGGAGAAGGAGGGGCAGAGTGCCTGGAGTGTGACTGGATAAGGGGGTGAATTTGGTCAGGAGCTTCAGGTACTGGGATGTTTGGAGGAACCCTGCTGGAGCGGACAGACAATTAAAAGGATGCATTATATTGGCAAGTTCTTTTCATCCTTTGCACTCACCTCCTCTACACACCATCCAGCAGTCTCTGTAGGTTTGAAATCTATTTGCATTGCCACCGCAGTCTGAGTAAATGAACTGCTCACAGTTTCCGGAATCGACATTGTAGAACCAATGTTCCTCGCGTGCCCCGCAGGGTCCTGAGTCTGGAGGGAGCAGGCACCTTGTAGGCTGAGAACCTTAGGGAAAAAAAGAGAGAAATGAGGAAAAATGATCTTTGAAGGCATCCTTTTTTCTTACTTCAATGTGCGGGGAGATCTCTTCCACATGGGCAGCAATGGAATCTCCAGGCTGGAAGACAAAGGTCATGAGGGACCTAACCCTAGCCCATAAGAAAGAATATCCACACAGTGTTAAAATTCAATTCCTTCTGAATGATTTTACTGAGGATCTTATGAAGAGGTAGTAATTGATCTGCAGTAAATTGTGGCAGCCAGAGAACAGAAATAATTTGCATTAATTTCATGTACATAGTCTGGGTAAAATGTAGGGTAAAAAATCTTTTGTTTTTAGCTATGGCAGATATTATAGATATTAGATGGGTTTTAGTTTTGTGCCTTTTTTATGTCAATACAAGTTTCACTCACTCATTCATAAGTGAAGATGGGCAAAACTAGAGATACCAAAGACTTCTTTTCAGGCTCTCGTAAACTTAGAATGTAATGACTATACTATCCTGGTCAGATCAGGGAAAGCCTGTGAGTGTTTGATGAAGCACGTGGCAAAAAGCATAGCTGAGAAATCCTGCTCCAGGAAACATTCCTTGGCACCCTGAGAACATGTAGCCTGCCAATCTCCTGCTCGGTTCCCTCACCCTCAACTCAGCCCTTCTCAGGTGCAGACATGAAGTCCTGATGAGTAGAGGAGTTACGGAGGGATGAAGGAAAGGACAGGCACACGAACGGGGCCATAGATGGACCCCAGAATATGCTACACCCGTGACTGTCTGAAGGGGCTACTCTTGCAACCTGTGAAGAAAAAGGCCAACCTGGACAGAATCCCCAGCTGGCCGGTCTTTTGAGAAAGAAGAGACCAGGCGAATAGACCAAAGTGTGAATAGCAGAGCCTTTATTGGACAGTCCCCTCAAAATAAAGATGAAAGTTTCCTGCAGAGAATGACCATTCTTAGCCTCACCTACGTCCCTGCCTCCCCACCCCTTCCGTTCTCCAAGTGGCTTCCGGGGAGATAGGGAGAGTTGCAGAGATGACAGAGGAGGCTTGCAGAGGACGGACATGGAACTCCTACCTGCATTCTGAATAGAAACCCCCAGAGACTCAAACCAGTTTCCCAGGAGTCCCAGCATGAGGACCAAGAGGACAATCTGACTGCGCAGCATGATGGCCATTGATGATGTCCACGCACTGCCTGAGTGAGGCCACTTTATGTGGTGTGCCACGGGGAAGTGGAGAGGGGCAGTCAGGCAGCAAAAGGTACATCTCGATAGGGAAGGACACTCTGGAACCGGCCAGGTACGTTCATGGGCTCTTCCTGGTCTAGAATAAGTAGTGTTCCGTTTGATCCAAGGGCTGATTCCAGGCCATGAAATACGTGGATGATGTGCCAGAGTATTTCAATGCCTGGCCATGTCTCACGCGATCTCTCTTTAGAAAGGAAGCCAGTATGGCCAAGCCAGTATGGCAAGAGAGAATGCTGTGGAAGTGGCCCAGTATTGGGCAAGTGATATCTAGTTTTTACGTTTTATTTTGTTCTAAAAACGTATTTTGTCCTATGGAGAAAATTATATTGATGTAGGTGCTTCTGACACGAATAAAGAAAGATGCCCAGGAAGCTGTGAACAGGATGGCAGCCCAAGCTCTAAAACCAAAGGATGCCTGCAGGGAATGCAAATTGTGAGTCATCCCAACGGTCCCCCACCCCTTCCATTCCCCCAGGGAAATAGGAAGATTTGTAGATATGATCCAGGAAGCCTGCAGAGGAGCTTCTATATGGAGCTCCTACCAGCATTCCAAAGAGAAACCCACAGAATAGCAAGCCAGTTTGCCAGAAATCCCAGCCTGAGCACAAAGAGGGCAGTATCCATCGGGCACGACTGGCTCGTGCTCACTGAAGCCAGTTGATGTTGTGTGCCAGAGGGAAGTGGAGGGGGCAGTCAGGCAGCGAAGACAAGGACAGGGAAGGGCAAAGTGGACCTGCCCTGCTGCACTGATGAAACCTCGTTGTCCTTGAACAAGGACTTTTCCATGCCAACCCCCCCCTCTGAGCAGTATCCAACCAAAGGAAAAGAGGACAACCTGGATGCGGATGTGACATAGTGCATGGCCCATTAGCCATGGCATGACTGTATCCTCGGCCACCAAATCTCTCAGGGAATGAAACTCCCAAGCTGTGTATTGGAACTCTCCGCAGATGGGCTGTTAACAGCACTTGGCACACCTCACTGACTCCTTCCTCTCTGGGACGTGAGCAGCACTTCTGGGGTCCAGGATTAGACTTGCTGCCCACCCTTCCACCCCCTCCTCTCTTTCCGTTTCTGAGGCCCTCCTGGAGATCGTATCGTGGACCAGGACTCTCAGCTTCCTGCCTTGCTTCAAAGTAGCTGAGGCTACTGCCTCTCCTCCTGGGTCTGGTGTGTTCGGGGGGGGGGGATGCTGTGTTGAGAAGGTTTCATGACTGGTCACTTGTGTTTAATACAGTCGAACCCCAACCGCAGTCTGGTGTCTTCCTGGGGTTGCCTTGTGTGCTCTCCCTGCACTCCCCTCGGTTTGCCATTCCGGGCTAGCATCTGGCATTCTGAGATGTGGAATCCTGCTACAGCTGCCTGTTAGAATCCAGGCAGAGCCTCTTCAGAAGGCAAGGTTCTTGGTCAGAGAGTTCTTCCAGATTTTCCCCAATCCCTTAAAAGGCAATCAAGAGGGGTGCAGGGTCTGTGGCGTACTGGGAACTTCCCATTGTCTACCTCATGTATATTTTAGGATGTCTCTGGGTTTCCCCACCTCTTGACCACTCAAGGCACAAAGGCTTGCATCAGCTTTGAAATCCTGGGGCCAAGGTCACCTGTGTGGCTCGGTTTCCCTAACCAGTCTTGCCCTTCACTTGTATTTCCCTTCCCTTTCTTTCTGTGCCGAGGAGCCATCTCAGGTGGGAGCGATAGATACAGCTGCAGGAGCAGGTTCTCCTCTGAAAATAAGCGCTCTCATGAGCGCTTGGAGATAGCCCGTCCCTGGTAACCCAAGGGCACACCTTCAAATGTGGGGAGTCCAAATGGTAGGCTTTGTGCTCCTGCCCTGCAACCCCCTGCTTGATTCCTGTGTACATCTGCAACTTGTGTATTCTCCATGTGACAATATGCATGGGATAAATCTTGGCTAGGCTTCCATCATCCCAGTGCTCGAAGGAAGAGCCTTTAGAGAACCTGTAGCTCCCCAGACAGAGGTGGGGATGAGCATCAGTGCATCAATGTCTTCACAGACTTTCCCTGGTGATGATGGGGTGAGGCAGTTTGTTCCCAGGTGCCAAGATTTTTCAAATCCATCAGAAGTGCCCTGTGTGTTCATTGGATGTCAGGCTCTACTCAGCCACTCGGAGGAGGATGCAGGGGTGGAAGTACACCCAACAGCAGAGATCCCCAGTGGAGCAATGGATGGGGATGGGTGATTTTTGTTCAACACCCCATCAAAACAAAACAAAACTCCGCCTTTGGGGGGCTTAAATGTGTGAATAAAAGCACAAAACACTGCCTCTTGTCGTTGAAGATTATTTTAAGAAATTAAAGTTGATCACTTTTCCAATTACAGCTAATACTGTGGCTGCATCTGCTGACACTATATCACCTATATCATCTACCTGATCCACACTGAAGGCATTTAAAATTAATTGAAGTGAGATTTTGAAATGAGAATATAGAATAAAAACACATAACATAACGCCACAGTTTGCTCTTTTAATCAAGAAATTTTGGTAAAAATATCACCAAAAATCCCCACATCCCTACCAGAGGAGGAGGAGGAACTGGAGGAGAAGGAGGACGATGTGAGTGCACAAAATTCCTCTGGCCTTTGACATCAGGATAGCAGGTACAGACCCCATGGATGGCCTCATGTATGACTCGTTAGATTATCATGACTTTGTCCCCAACTTCCCAGACTAGTGGTGAAGTGCATGATAGGAAACAACCAAGCAGAGGCAGTTCCCTAATGTGGTCCCACTTCAGAAAGTGAAAACGTTCTCGCATGTGTAATCTGTGAAAGCTCCACAATGACTCAATGGTGCCCAATTTAGGGAATTTAGAGTGCAAAGCCAAAGAACCAGAATTCACAGAATGCAGAAGAACAGGTGAGTTTTTTGGAGAGGATGGAAAGGTATTTCAACAGAGAATTGCCTCTGAGAAATGGTACAGCAGAGTGAAGATTGTCCTGGATTCAGCTGGTGTCTGGAGAGAGAAAGCAGAGTTGTAGATAGAAAGCCTTGATTCCACGGGATCCAGTGACTTGCGGTTGGCCAATTGGCTGCTAATCATCCAGGGCAGCACATAAAGGCTCAACGCCGACCTGAGGATAGAAAGCAGAGACACACACGTGGGACACATCCATTCTGCTTGTGAGTTAGGACTGGAAACATGTTGAGTTTAACATCAAGTTCCCTGTTGAGAGAGTGGACCAAGAGGACACATGATGGACACACTGTGAGACATGCCCATGCTGTTCTCTCACCCCTTTCAAAGATGTATTTGCATTTTAGCATTGCTATGCTTATTAGGCTACATGTTCTGAATGTGCACGTGTGCCCGTATAAAAGCTTCAGGAGAAACTGGGGGGGAATACCAGAAAGCTGCCACAGTCTGGAGCACCGTTCCTCCATCTTGCAGATTGTTATGTCTTTTTGTCGAAGACAAAATCTATTCTCTCAGCAATCAGAAGCTGCAAGTCCTTTCTTGGAAAGCAGCCAATAGGAAGAGCAGCATAGCCAGAGTGGGGCAGGGTAAGTCCTGCAGGTGCAGCCACATGCCGTGTAAGTGGCCCTTCTCATAGTTGGAGCCAATCAGGCAGCAATAGCAATAAACTGGCGATTGAGCTCCTCCCAATTTCCGTTGCTGCCCGGAATGGCTCCAATGGTGAGTAGGATAGAAAGTTTACATGGGTCATTGGGGCGCCCGCAGAACTCACAGCACTACACTGCCCCTCCCCCAGTTACACTACTGGATAAGAGCTTCTCTGCCTATCCCCCCTTCTCCAGCCACCAGGCTGTTCCTCCTCCAATTAAACTACTCCTCAGTTAGGTCAGGAGATGTTCTCTTTACATTCCCATCTGTTCGGTTTTCTCTTCAGGGAGATGGAGAAGGAGGGGCAGAGTGCCTGGAGTGTGACTGGGTAAGGGGGTGAATTTGGTCAGGAGCTTCAGGTACTGGGATGTTTGGAGCAACCCTGCTAGAGCAGAGAGACCACTGAAGCATGCATGAAAATGGCAGAAAAGTGAAGGTTCTTTTCATCCTTTGCACTCACCTCATTCGCAAATCTCCTGGCAATCACGGCTAGTGTAAAAGTTATTTGCATTGGGACGACAACCTCCAAAATAGAACATCTCACACTTTCCAGTCTCGACATCATAGTACCATCTTGGGATTTCCATCCTGCAGCGTCCTATTTTTTTAGGGAGTGTGCACTCTACTGGCAGAGAATCTTAGAAGGAAAGAGAGAAATGAGGAAAAATGATCTTTGAAGGCATCCTTTCTGTGACTTGAATGTGTGGGGTGATCTTTCCATGTGGGCAACAATGGAATCTCCAGGCTGGAAGACAAAGGTCATGAGGGACCCAACCCTAGACGATAAGAAAGAATATCTAGACAGTGTTAAAATTCAATTCCTTCTGAATGATTTTACTGAGGATCTTATGAAGAGGTAGTAATTTCTCTGCAGCAGATTGTGGCAGCCAGAGAACAGAAATGATTTGCATTCATCTCATGTTCATAACCTGGGTAAAATGTGGGGTAAAAAATCTTTTATGTATGGCTGATATTATAGATATTAGATGGATTTTAGTTTTGTGCCTTTTGTTTTATTCCAATAAAGGTTTCAATCAATCACTCATAAGTGAAGATGGGCACAACTAGAGACACCAAAGACTTCTTTTCAGGCTCTCGTAACGCATAGAATAGATCGACTATACTATCCTGGTCAGATCAGGGAGTGCCTGTGAGTTTTTGATGAAGCATGTGGCAAAAAGCATAGCTTGGAAATCCTGCTCCAGGAAACATCCCTTGGCACCCAGAGAACACGTAGCCTGCAAACCTCCTGCTTGGGTCCCTCACCCTCAACTCAGCCCTTCTCAGGTGCAGACATGAAGTCCTGATGAGTACAGGAGCTACGGAGGGATGAAGGAAAGGACAGGCACACGAACGGGGCCATAGATGGACCCCAGAATATGCTACGCCCGAGACTGTCTGAAGGGGCTACTCTTGCAACCTGAGAAGAAAAAGGCCAACCTGGACAGAATCCCCAGCTGGCCGGTCTTTTGAGAAAGAAGAGACCAGGCGAATAGACCAAAGTGTGAACAGCAGAGCCTTTATTGGACAGTCCCCTCAAAATAAAGCTGAAAGTTGCCTGCAGAGAATGACGATTCTCAGCCTCACCTACTTCCCTGCCTCCCTACCCCTTCCGTTCTCCAAGTGGTTTCCGGGGAGATAGGGAGAGTTGCAGAGATGACAGAGGAGGCTTGCAGAGGACGGACATGGAACTCCTACCTGCATTCTGAATAGACACCCCCAGAGACTCAAACCAGTTTCCCAGGAATCCCAGCAGGAGGACGAAGACAACAATCTGACTGCGCAGCATGATGGCCGTTGAGGATGCCCACGCACTGCCTGAGAGGAGCCACTTTATGTTGTGTGCCACGGGGA
>JAJKFI010000102.1:3517793-3571598 GCA_029204185.1 Lerista edwardsae | reverse complement strand
GTGCAAAGCCAAAGAACCAGAATTCACAGAATGCAGAAGAACAGGTGCGTTTATTGGACAGGATGAAAAGGTATTTCAACAGAAGCTGGTACAGGAGAGTGAAGGTTGTCCTGGATTCAGCTGGTGTCTGAAGACAGAAAGCAGAGTCATCGATAGAAAGCCTTGATTCCACGGGATCCAGTGACTTGCGGTTGGCCAATTGGCTGCTAATCATCCAGGGCAGCACATAAAGGCTCAAGGCCAACCTGAGGATAGAAAGCAGAGACATACATGTGGGACACATACGTTCTGCTTGTGAGTTAGGACTGGAAACATCTTGAGTTTAACATCATGTTCACTGATGAGAGAGTGGACCAAGAGGACACATGATGGACACACTGTGAGACATGCCCATGCTGTTCTCTCACCCCTTTCAAAGATTTATTTGTGTGAAGGACTAGGGGAAATGTGCAGGCCTGACTCCATCTTGGATGGAGCTGGGCAGGCTGGGAGGAAGAAAGCAGGATTCATAAAACAATCGGTTCAGGAGGTGTTAACATTTGGTCAGGTTGTTATCAGGAGATGGTGGGAAAGGGAAGGGAGGATAGATCTCCCGAGGCCGGATGACCAGATGGCCCGCCCTAAAAATGCCAACCAGCTGCAGTAAATCTCCTGATGAGACCTTCTGATGTTAAGCAGAATGAGAATCAAAGAAACCTGTGTTTGGCTTGAGTTCTATAAGAATCTGTAAGGAACGGGAGGGGTTATTCAGCCCCTGGATGGGGACTGTCTCAGACATGCTTTTTGGAGTTTTTTTAGCTGACTTTGCGCAAAGAGGAACATCCAGCTAAGGGAAGTATTTAGTCACGTCTGTGTTAAAAGTCTGTACGTGTAGCATGTACTTAGTTTTGTTGTTTTGCTTTTACTATGCTGATATACTCTAATGTTTTGTAACCAAGTTTGAATCTGCTAACTTTTAAAATAAAACTTTACTTGCTGAACCTATCTGGGAGTACAGTTGGTATTGCTGTTGGGGGATTAACGGGGTGCTGGCTAAATCCAGGACACTACCCGATTAAGTTTGTACTCCAGGCAGGCCCAGAGGAAGGGTTGTTAGTCTGGTATTGTTCTGGGCTGAAAGTAAAGAGTTTTGCCTTCCTTGAGCCTGCCTTTGACAATTTGCTTTTGAGCATTGCTATGCTTATTAGGCTACATGTTCTGAATGTTCATGTGTGCCCGTATAAAAGCTTCGGGAGAAACTGTGGGGGAATACGAGAAAGCTGCCACACTCTGGAGCACCGTTGCTCCATTTTGCAGATTGTTATGTCTTTTTGTTGAAGACAAAATCTGTTCTCTCAGCAATCAGAAGCTGCAAGTCCTTCCTTGGAAAGCAGCCAATAGGAAGAGCAGCGTAGCCAGAGTGGGGCAGGGTAAGTCCTGCAGGTGCAGCCACATGCCGTGTAAGTGGCCCTTCTCATAGTTGGAGCCAATCAGGCAGCAACAGCAATGAATAGGAGGTTAGGCTCCTCCCAATTGCCGTTGCTTCCCGGAATGGCTCCAATGGTGAGTAGGATAGAAAGTTTGCATGGGTCATTGGGGCGCCCACAGAACTCACAGCACTACACTGCCCCCCCCCCCAGTTATACTACTGGATAAGAGCTTCTCTGCCTATACTCCCTTCTCCAGCCACCAGGCTGTTTCTCCTCCAATTGAACTACTCCGCAGTTAGGTCAGGAGATGTTCTCTTTACACTCCCATCTGTTTGGTTTTCTGTTCAGGGAGATGGAGAAGGAGGGCAGAGTGCCTGGAGTGTGTCTGGGTAAGGGGGTGAATTTGGTCAGGAGCTTCAGGTACTGGGATGCTTGGAGGAACCCTGCTGGAGCAGAGAGACCACTGAAGCATTGTCACGTCCGTCTCGGGGGCCTGACTGATGCCCAGGACAGGGAAGGCCTGGGGGGCAGCCTGGGGGTCCTGAGATGGTCTGAATCGGCGCTAATAATCCTTCGCAGCCCTTGGGGGTCTCTTCACAGCCGTCTTTATTCTAGTTAACGCCTTCACATTCATCGGGCCCTGTTACCTCACAGGGTCCTGGTACAGTTTACAACGTTTGGCGTCGGCGTCCCAAGCCCCCCGAACCCCCGTCTTTCCTCGCCGTCTCCTTGGCCCACGGGGTGGTCCCAGGGGTTGTCGTCCTCTCTAAGGCAGCCCGGTGGACGGGCCCTGTGCCTATGCGGCCTGGGGGGGCTTCCCCTGTTGGATTGTGGCGTCGCCACGGGGGTGGGGTCACCCACGGCAGGGTGGTTGTTTGGGGGGGCTGGAGTCCGTCCTACCGTGCCCCAGGTTGGTCCCGGGTTCCTCCCAGGGGCAGGCACTCTCTGATCTCGGCCTCGGTCCTGGGTCGGTGCTGGGTCCCGGGCGTGTACCCCCGTGGGGCTGGAGGGTATCCAACCGCCCCTTTCCAGAGTTGGGTCGGGTAGCCTGTCAGGGGAGGGAGGTCCACAACCTCCCTGGGCCAACCCCTCCTCGGCCTTCCAGCTAAGGAGAGAGCGACCTCTCCCCAGCGTGGCTGGGCTCCTTATGAGCTGCTCAGCCAGCCGGCCAGGCCCCACCCCTTCCTGTGAGGGCGGGGCTTCCCCTGGGACTGCCTCCAGGGCTGACCTAATGGACTGCTTCATTACCCTCACCTGGGCCAGCTCGTTGAGGCCTTGAGAGGCCTCAGCCCAGCCTGCTCTTCCTTGGTCCAGGTTGCTCCGGTCTCTATCCAGGTAACCCAGGGAGGGGCCTTGTCCAGGGACCCTCACTAGCTTAGCTCCAGCACCTCGGCCAGCCCGGGGACCCCCGGGGTGACAAGCATGCATTAAAATGGCAGAAAAGTGAAGGTTCTTTGCATCCTTTGCACTCACCTCATTTACAGGTCTCCTTGCATTCTTTACGAGTACCAAAATTATTTGCATTGCCACCGCAGCCTCCATAAGTAAAGAACTCACACCGTCCAGTCCCGACATCGTAGTACCAACGTTCAGCATTGGCCAAGCAAAGTCCTGATTCTGCAGGCAATGTGCACTCTACAGGCAGAGAGTCTTAGAAGGAAAGAGAGAAATGGGGAAAAATGATCTCTGACGGCATCCTTTTTTGTGACTTGAATGTGTGGGGTGATCTCTTCCAAGTGGGCAACAATGGAATCTCCAGGCTGGAATCCAAAGGTCATAAGGGAAGATGGGCAAAATCAGAGACACCAAAGACTTCTTTTCAGACTCTCGTAACACTTAGAATGTAATGACTATACGATCCTGGTCAGATCAGGGAAAGCCTGTGGGTTTTTGGTGAAGCACGTGGCAGAAAGCATAGCTGGGAATTCCTGCTCCAAGAAACATCCCTTGGCACCCAGAGAACATGTAGCCTGCCAATCTCCTGCTCGGTTCCCTCACCCTCAACTCAGCCCTTCTCAGGTGCAGACATGAAGTCCTGATGAGTACAGGAGCTACAGAAGGATGATGGAAAAGGACAGGCACACGAACGGAGCCATAGATGGACCCCAGAATATGCTACACCCGAGACTGTCTCAAGGTGCTACTCTTGCAACCTGAGAAGAAAAAGACCAACCTGGACAGAATGCCCAGCTGGCGGGTCTTTTGAGAAAGAACAGGCAAAGAGACCAAAGTGTGAATAGCAGAGCCTTTATTGGACAGTCTCCTCAAAATAAAGCTGAATGTTGCCTGCAGAGAATGACCATTCTCAGCCTCACCTAGTTCCCTGCCTCCCCACCCCTTCCGTTCTCCAAGTGGTTTCCGGGGAGATAGGGAGAGTTGCCAATATGTCAGAGGATGCTTGCAGAGGACGGACGTGGAACTCCTACCTGCATTCCGAATAGACACCCCCAGAAACTCAAACCAGTTTCCCAGGAATCCCAGCATGAGGACGAAGAGGACAATCTGACTGCGCAGCATGATGGCCATTGAGGATGTCCATGCACTGCCTGAGCGAGGCCACTTTATGTTGTGTGCCATGGGGAAGTGGAGAGGGGCAGTCGGGCAGCAAAAGGTACATCTCAATAGGGAAGGACACTCTGGAGCCGGCCAGGTACGTTCATGGGCTCTTCCTGTTCCAGATGAAGTACTGTTCCCTTTCTGCCAAGGGCTGATTCCGGACCCTAAAACACGTGGAGGGTGTTATTTCGATGCCTGGCCATGTCTCACGAGATCTCTCTTTAGGAAGGAAACCAGTATGGCCAAGCCAGTATGGCAAGGGAGAACGCTGTGGAAGTGGCCCACTATTGGGCAAATGAGACCTAGTTTTAACCTTGTATTTAGTTCTAAAAACATATTTTGACGTACGTATAAAATTATATTGATGTAGGTGCTTCTGACATGAATAAAGAAAGACTCCCAGGAAACTGTGAACTGTATAGCAGCCCAAGCTTTAAAACCAAAGGATGCCTGCCGGGATTGCAGATTGTGAGTTTTGCCTCATCCCAATGCTCCCCCACCCCTTCCATTCTCCCAGGGAGACAGGAAAATTTGTAGATGCAATAGAGGAAGCCTGCAGAGGACTGACATGGAGCTCCTACCTGCATTCCAAAGAGAAACCCCCAGAATAGCAAGCCAGTTTGCCAGAGATCCCAGCCTGAGCACAAAGAGGGCAGTTTCCATCGGACATGACTGGCTCGTGCTCACTGAGGCCAGTTGATGTTGTCTGCACAGGGAAGTGGAGGGGGCAGTCAGGCAGTGAAAAGGAGGACAGGGAAGCGCAAAGTGGACCTGGCCTGCTGCACTGATGAAACCTCGTTGTCCTTGAACAAGGACTTTTCCATGCCAACCCCCCCTCTGAGCAGTATCCAACCAAAGGAAAAGAGGACAACCTGAATGCAGGTGTGACATAGTGCATCGCCCATTAGCCATGGCATGACTGTATCCTTGGCACCAAATCTCTCAGGGAATGAAACTCCCAAGCTGTGTATTGGAACTCTCCGCAGATGGGCTGTTAACAGCAATTGGCACACCTCACTGACTCCTTCCTCTCTGGGACGTGAGCAGCACTTCTGGGGTCCAGGATTAGACCTGCTGCCCACCCTTCCACCCCCTCCTCTCTTTCCGTTTCTGAGGCCCTCCTGGAGATCCTATTGTGGACCAGGACTCTCAGCTCCCTGCCTTGCTTCAAAGTAGCTGAGGCTACTGCCTCTCCTCCTGGGTCTGGTGTGTTCAGGGGGGATGGTGTGTTGAGAAGGTTTCATGACTCAAAAACTGGTCACTTGTGTTTAATACAGTTGAACCCCAACCGCAGTCTGGTGTCTTCCTGGGGTTGCCTTGTGCTCTCCCTGCACTCCCCTGCGTTTGCCATTCTGGGCTAGCATCTGGCATTCTGAGATGTAGAATCCAGGCGGAGCATCTTCAGAAGGAAAAGTGCTTGGTTACAGAGCTCTTCCAGATTTTTCCCAGTTCTTTAGAAGGAGAGTGCAGGGTCTGTGGCGGACTGGGAGCTCCCCCTTTCCCTCTTCTGTATATCAGTATGTCTCTGGCTTTCCCCATCTCTGGACCACTCACGTCACAAAGGCTTGCATCAGCCTTCAAATCCTGGGGCCAAGGTCACCTGTGTGGCTCCGTTTCCCCAACCAGTCTTGCCCTTGGCTTGTATTTCCCTTCCCTTTCTTTCTGTGCCGTGGAGCCATCTAAGGTGGGAGCGACAGACAGAGCTGCAGGAGTAAGTTCTCCTCTGAAAGTAACCAGATGGACGCTTGCAGATAGCCTGTCCCTTTAGGGGTCCTGTCCTGGTTGCCAGAACTGTTGTGCTGGTCCTGGGTTCGGGACTGTACACAGACACAGGTCCTGCTGGGCACCCAGAAGAAGAGACTTCAAATGCGAAAGATTCAAAAGCTTTATTGCAATAAGGATGCAAAGAGGCTCACATCCTTAAAACCTGCATGGGGTCAGTTGTTGTGGGTCCAGAAGCATTTTCATCGGAAGACCAGAAGAATTGTTTAGAAGCATTCTGAAGACATCAAAATGCTTCTGGTGCGCAGCCAAAGGTTACGCGAGGCTCCGGATCTCCAGATGAAAGGGGTGGCGACAGTCGCGGGGGGGGCAGCGAACTGCGGATCTGGCCCCTGGATGGCCAACGGGCCGTGTCTGCAACTGGTGATGACTGGCAGTTGAGCCATGTGTTCCAACTGCCATTTACAGGGTGGGAAGGTTTACCTCAGAGGGAAGAGATTGCACTCTTGAAAAGTCACTTTGCCCCTCCTTCACACAGTTTTACTGATAATACTGACTTGGACATAACTTAATTTCATATCTTAATTTCCATTTCATGTAATATTTCAATTTAATGTAAATATCTTAGAGCGCAATCCTAAACTGGAGTTAGGCCGGCACAAGCTCAGCCAGCAAAGTTTCGCCAGCACAAGGGCCACCATAAAGCGTGTTTGGACCACTCTCAAACCGACCCTGCAAGGTGGCGCAAACATGAAAGAGCCAGGAAGTTTGTAGTAAAAGGGTTAGCATAATCAGGCTTAACACTGATATAGATCTGGGAAAATCTAAGGAAAAGAACAAGATAGCTACCAAGGAAGGGGCCAGGGAGGAGGCTTAAGACTCCCATTAGGAAGAAACACATATAAAAATTGCTACTGGGAAGGTCATAGGAAATTAAATTGTTTGGAACCCCCATGCCAAGGGGCACAACAGACAAACAAAGGAATGCCCTGCACCTGCCCATTAGCAGGAAAAGGACCTGAGATCCTGACCAGAGTCCTGTATCAAGCAGAATAGGACCCCCTAATAAGTTAGGGCAAGTTGTCCCAATTCCTTAATTGGATATAGAGTGACATTAAGTCTTTTGTTCTGGAAGACCACAAAGGTCGATGAAGGTCAAATAGCAGTCACCAGAGGGCAACGAGCAAATTCAGAGGGCAACGTAATTCCAGTGAAATGGAAGCCATTACGAGCGAGGAAGTTTCACTGTGGGTTGGCTTTGGTCTCTTCCTTCTTTGTTTAAAGTATGTAAATTGACCCAAACTGCCCGGGGAGCTCAAAGAAGCTACCAACATTTAAGCTCAAATGTAATTAAGTGTTAAGATGAATTTCCCTGTGGGGGAAGGGGTGGTGGTACAAGGGTTCTTTAACAGTTAACTGTTAACTGTCTTAACTTTTGCCAAGTCATAAGAACATAAGAAGAGCCCTCCTGGATCAAGCCAAAGGCCCATCTAGTCCAGCTTCCTGTATCTCACAGCGGCCCACCAGGTGCCCCAGGGAGGCATGAGACAACAAGATGCTTGCATCCTGTGGCCACTCCCTTGCACCCGGTACCAGTAGCCCACCACCTTTGTAAGGAGGTTGCGCAATCCATCATGGCCTATAGCCCACGATGGACCTTTCCTCCAGAAATCCGTCCAATCCCCTCTTAAAGGCATCAAGATCAGATGCCATCACCACCTCCTGTGGCAAAGAGTTCCACAGATTAACTACCCGCTGGGTAAAAAAGTACTTCCTTTTATCTGTTTTAACTCTCCCAACCCTCAGTTTTAGCGGATGCCCCCGGTTCTGGTGTTTTGAGAGAGGGAAAAGAACATTACATCCCTCTATCGACTTTATCCCTTCCATGCATAATTTTGTATGTCTCAATCATGTCCCCCCTCAGGCGCCTTTTTTCTAGACAGTTAAATAAGTATAAGTCAGTTAAATAAGTAGTGCTGCATTTAATGTCTTAAAATGTGTAAATAGCAATTTAAAATCAAACATCCCTGTTAGTGTATAAAGAAGGAATCTTTGTGTGGAAAACCCAAAATGGCTTCAAAAATGTAGAGTAGTTAAACCAGTAGGAATGATGGTAGGAATTAGCAAGAAGGCAGATTACACGGGCCCTAAATTAACCATGACCACTCACCACTGCAGAGAGAGAACGGTGGAAACGCCCAAGAAAAGACCAGAAATAGAGCTCCAGAGCATGCAAAAAGTTCCAATCTCTTGTGCCGAGTGCTGTGAGAGCTGCAAGCCGGAAGCAGGCTGTGATGAGAATCTGCCTGCAGTCCCAGACGCCAGGAAGAAGGTATGAAGCTGTGACCGCTGAAGAAGCCCAGCTGGAAGCCTCAGGAGCGGAAAGAACAAAGAAAACCCCTCGCGAGGACAGAAGAGAACACCAACCCTTCCTCGACCCTCGGCCGAGCCGAGGAAGCGCCATGCAAGTGTGGATTTGCGCCGGGAGAGGCCATGACAAAAGGCTTAGTTTTCTCATCTGGGCATGTTTGGCATGTAGGGCTGTGATGAACTTCTGTGTGTGGCTGTACGAGCAAGAAGAGGGCCGTGCAGTGAGCAGGGGCCAAGCTGACATGATGAAGCCCAACGGGAGGCACACATGGCGATCAACGCGCATCGGTTCAAGAGCAAAGAACCGTGGCAAGTGGCAAGGCTCCATGAGATCGCGCGTCCAGCCTGAAAAAGCACAGGAAGAAGACAACCAACAGCGAAAAAGAGACTTGTGTTCATCTGTGTGTGTGTGTCTGTGTAGTAAAGTGGAGAGCAAGCCAGCCCTTTTCATATGATAATCCACCCTGAGTGAGTGTTAGGTGGAGGCTAGTGGCATTCCTGAGACGGAGTGAATAGAGGGACTTGTTAACCCTATAACTGCTGAAATGTGAGTGGAACGAGATAGAAAGCCTCACAGCAGCACACTGAGTTGTGCCAGTAACCTCTCTGTGTAGAATAACAGTAGCCTGGAGTATAAGAGAAGGATGGAAACTTCCCTTGGCACTGTTTAGAATCAGGAATACCCCACCAGGGAAAAGCAAACTCACACCTTTTGAAGCCATGTATGGGTGGCCCTCACCGATATGGGGACCTCTGAGAGAGCCTACTACAAAATCACATAACATCATAAATTATTCTAAAAAGTTAAATAAATTGCAGGGAGTTCTCCAGCAGTCAATTCCTTCAAGAAAGCAGAACTAGCTGCACCAGAGACCTAAGCAGCAACCACACCAGGAGACAACAGGTTGCCTTCGTTCAGGTCAGAAGAGGTTCTGCTGATACCACACCAGGACGCTGGTATCTCAACGCACAAGCCGAAGAAAAACAGGACGCCAAACATGATCGTGATATTCTTAACTGTATTCTTTTCTGTATATCTAGCTCAGCTACACCCTATAATTCATGTCATGCAACGTTTAGCAGCGTTAGGAAAGTGGAATAATCGTTAGCCTTGCAGTAAGTTCATGCATACTATGGAAGATGAGGTTGTTTGCACGAAGAGGTAAAAGTACCTAATATTGAGAATAAAGAATGATAGGAAAATTATTTATTCATTCTTAAAGGGAGGATTGATACATGTCAGTAAAATAATAGCAGTTTAAACAGGCAGTTTAAACTGTGAATGTTAGCAGTGTATGACCTGTGACCTATTTCAGTTAGGAATGCTTTTAGCTCCAGTATGTACCAGCCTGCACAGAAGCGGGTTTAAGTTAAAGATAGCAGATAACTAAGGAATAGAATGCAAGGATGTACCAGGGCAAGCTGACATACATTATTAAGCGTTGTAACTGTATAGCTTTCTGATAAAGCCGAATGTTGATGCCTAGTAATGCATATTCTTTTTATTTGCTTAATGTAGTAGCTACGTAAATGGACCTATATAAACTTGTGTACCCTGTTTTTCGGGACCGCTCCCTGCTTTTGGTCAAGAGACATGGGGAACGGTCCTCTGCGCAGAAGAATAAACATTTGAAAATCCTCCTCTGGCCATCCTGTGTCTGTTTTTGATATCAGGCGACAGGAGTCAGGGAGGATGGCACATGTCTGTGTGCTGGCC
Organism: Lerista edwardsae; assembly: GCA_029204185.1. Classification (NCBI taxonomy): domain Eukaryota; kingdom Metazoa; phylum Chordata; class Lepidosauria; order Squamata; family Scincidae; genus Lerista; species Lerista edwardsae. Next base: position 3,561,824 of record JAJKFI010000102.1, on the reverse strand, counting down.
TCTCTGACTCCGAAGTGGTCCAAACATACTTTATGGTGTCCCTTGTGCCAGCCAAACTTTGCTGACTTAATTGTGCTGGCTTAACTCCAGGTTAGGATTGTGCCTTTAATTTCAACAATATAACTTTTCTGTGATTTGCAACCTCCTCACAATGTTAAATATTCTTAAAATTTCCCAACAAGGGTGTCAAAATATGTTTCAGATAGCAGGCTGAATGGTGCCTGCTGAGGACCAGAAGTGACATAATTAAGCAGGAAGTGATGTCATTAAGCAGATGATGGCCAAGAATAGCCACTTTCTTCTCAAATAGTTGCCGTCCCACTTAAAACAGCTCCTTCTCCTTTTCTCTGTATTTTGACAAAGGGTGTCAAATTCATTTCATTAAGGATACCGACCAGCTACGGCAGCTGTTGAGGGTCAAAAGTGACATGATTAAGCAGGATGTCATTAAGCAGATTATTTGAATGTCTGTTCTGCCTTCTGGAGGTCTCTGCTGCCTTCTTAAATGCAGCTGATACAGTTTTAAACAAACCAACCCGAACCTAGCCGTTTCAGTCTCATCTACAAGCCCTTCTTTCCCCATGGGTCTCCATTTGTTTTCATTGCAAACTTCTCCAGCCTCAATGCATTTAACAGGTAATCTCTCTCTTTTGGCATTGTGTGTTGTCTGTTGAATTCTAGTTGCAGCAGATGTTTTCCTCCCATCCACAGAGCAAAGGCCTGCTCTCCTCGCAAACTTTGAGTTTCTGTCTTTGGAGTGGCTGTGTGTTATCTACTGAATGCCGTTTGCAACACATGGGAGGCAGGGGAGGCAACTACAACCAGAACAAGACCAGACTGTGACAGACCCGTTTGGAATGTGATTTGGTTCTTGAAAGATTAGAACTTCTTCCTTATTGTAGGCGTGCAGGTTTAGGTTGCTGGCTGGAGCTGGGATGTGGCCGCATAGCCCCAATTTAGGTCGCGCGGCTTGCTTGAAAAAAAATCTGGATTGAAGCCGGGAAAGTTGGAGACCCACCATCCTAACAGGGATGTTGTGTGAATAAAGTGGGTGACAGTCAATGCAAGTAATAGGAATTAGGGGATAAATATACATGGGTAATTAGGGAAGAATTGATATCATGTTTCAACCCCCCATGAGTGTTTTCCCACTGAAAGGCAGGTCATTTTGGGAAATACTCATCAAGGCAAATTTCCAATAAAACCAGTTTCAACTTACCTTCGTAGGGATTTCGTAGGTAGTCCCATCCTAGAAAACAACAACAATAAGCATTAGCTGTACTTTTGCTATATTAGCAGAGATGTCACTTTATTGAATTATTTTATGGGGGGAAAACCATGCAGTGAGCATCAGCAGGTGACTGCTGTATGACAATGAAAGCACCAATTATTTTCTGAATAATTCACACTTGTGTATTGGGTCTGGAACATGGGTGCAGTAAACAGGAGGCAAAGGGGTATGAAGGTCATTTTGAAGTGGGCTCAGTCCAGTGGTTGGATTCAAATAACAACCGGTTCTATGACGTCATAGCCGGAGCCAAAAAAACCCGGAAGCTAGCTAAGGTAAGCGTGTGGGCGGGGCCCGGCCATTTAAAAACCAGTTCTATAGAACCTGGGCGAACCCCCTGAATCCCACCACTGGCTCAATCTTACCCAACGTGAAGGTGTCAGATCATCGCATTGGAAGGTTGTTGTTTGTTCCCCAAGTCCTGGGTCTCTCTCCTCCAAATGAGCAAATAAGAGACCGCCAGAATAGTCGCATTGCATGGTAATCAAAATCACAGACCCAGGAGTCCGGGGAGCAGCAGCCGGGTCTACCTATGGATCTGTTAGAGTTTAGGGAGTACATGGGGAGAGGCAAGCTGAGTTGGGGAATTGCAATCTGGACCACCTTTCTGCGACTTGGAACGGCATGCATGCTGTGACTGAACACAAGAGGGGGCATAGCCTGCCCTCTTTCACTCCTGATCCCTTCACCCACCTTTTGTCCTTGTGTCCTTGAGCCTAAAAATGTACTCCTGTAAGGAGGATGGAAGGAAGATGGGTAGAAAAACAGGAACAGGGCAGTAGAGGCAATGAGCTCCTCAGACTTCCATTGTCTTGGAACTCTCCCTTGCAGCCCCAGAGCAAGGAAATGAGTATGGACAAGTGGACAAGCTGCGTGGGATTGCTGGGCAGGGAATTCAACCTCCATCCTGTCCATCCTGCTGCTCCCTGGGTTTGGAAAAGAAGAGGGAACTGGAGTGGAAGAGGAGGAGAGAACCTGGTTGGCCAGAGCATCAGAAGATGTTCTCTTCACTTTCCCATCAGTTCCATCCTCCCCTTCCCTCCTCTAGACAGGGAGCTGGAGAAGGAGGTGCAGAGGGCCTGGCGTGTGTCTGGGTAAAGGGGTGCAATTTGGTGAGAGGCTTCGGGTTCTGGGATGCTTGGGGGATCCTGCTGGAACTGAGAGACCACCACAGCATGCATGATGTTGGCACAAAAGTGCAAGATGTGTTTTCACACTTTGGGCAGCCCAATCCAAAAGTCTACCGCTGCATCCAGCGGCAGCCCGTCAATTGCTGAGGTCTCCCCAGGAGAAGGTGTTTTTCATCCCCTTTCCCTGGGGAAAGCCCCATGGCCCGCAATAGGGCTCCTCAGCTCACCGCCTGCTAGTTTGCCAGCAATGGTTTGAGCAGCCGCGTGTCAGGGATAAGGTCCAGCGGTGGAAGCCCACCCCCTTGCAATGCTGCCCCGCCCTGCCCCCGCCCATAAGCTCCTTCCCGTCCAGTCGTGGGATTCAAATAAATCAACAACTGGTTCTATGACGTCATAGCCGGAGCCAAAAAAACCCGAAGCCAGCCAAGGTAAGCGAGTGGGCGGGGCCCGGCCATTTAACAACCGGTTCTATAGGACCTGGGCGAACCCCCTGAATCCCACCACTGCTCCCGCCCCACCTAGACTCCCCGCAATGCCGACGAGGGATAACCTTCCCTCTCCCCAACGCTGCATCACCGCCTCTGGGGGGGAGGGGCTGGAGGTGCCCCAGTGTGGGCAGGAAGTGATTCCTGCCCGCATTGCACGTGCCTTACGGCATTTTTACGACACAAGCGTGAGTGGTATGCTCGTATTGCTCACGCTGGGGGGCTGTGGATTGAGCCCAAAAGCATCCTTGGCACTCACCAAAGAAACATTTCCGATTGCAGTCTGACAAACTACGAAATCTATTTGCATTGCCACCGCAGCCTCCATAAATGAACTTCTCACACTGGCGGGTCCAGTTATCGTAGTAATACATTTCTGTGAAGGCCTTGCAGCTTCCAGGGTTTTTAGGAAGTGTGCATGTTAGATGCAGGGAATCTAAGAGAGAGAGAGAGAGAGAGAGAGAGAGAGAGAGAGAGAGAGAGAGAGAGAGAGAGAGAGAGAGAGAAACAGGAAAAAACGTATTTGAAGGCATCCTTTTAGTGACTTCAATGCGTGGGGTGATCTCTTCCAAGTGGGCAACAATGGATTCTCCAGGCTGGAATCCTAAGGTCATAAGGGAAGATGGGCAAAATCAGAGACACCAAAGAGTTTCTTTGTGGCTATCATAACCCTCTTTATTAAATAGAGCAGTGATTCTCAAACATTTGAGACCAGGACTCACTTTTTGGAATGGCACTTGTGGGACCCACCGGAAGTGATGTCATTTTAATGCCATGGCCAGAGGTGAAATCATCAAGCACCAAGTACCATCATTGTGACATAATAAAATGAAATGCAAACTGGCATCCTTGGACTGTAGCAATTGCACAGCCATGAAGCATCCCTGAGAGAAGGCTATATTAGGACAAAATATTATGCAAAAACACTGAACTACAAACATTTTTTTAAAAAAGAACCTCTCTTGAAAATTCAAATGCTTGACACTCATAAAAAGAATATAGCAAGATTAAGGTCTTCAGAGTCCAAGATGGCTGTTCCACCGTCTGCAACCCACCTGACATCAGGTCACACCCACCAAGTGGGTCCCGACCCACAGTTTGAGAAACACCGAGACAGACCATACTACCCTGGTCAAAGTAGGGGAAGCCTCTGAGGTTGAGATGAAGCACATGGCAAAAAGCATTGCTGGGAAATCCTGCCCCTCGAAACATCCCATGCCACTCAGAGAACATGTAGCCTGCAGATCTCCTGCTCAGTTTCACAACAAATTCCCTCACCCTCAACTCATACCTTTTGAGATGGAAACAAGGAGTCCTTCTTAGTACAGGAGCAACGGATCTAAGATGGAAAAGGAAGAGGCACAAGAATGGGGCAATAGGTGGAGTGCATGGGGAAATAGATTCTCTCCAGAACATTCTGCCTTTAGGAGTATCTCGACTCTTGCATCCTTAGAGGAAAAAAGCCAATATGGTCAGAACCCCAAACTGAGAAGACTTTGGAGAAATAAGAACACAGGCAAGTAGACCAAAACGTAAGAGCCGAGAGCAAATGACTGGCGTGGAACTCCTACCTGCTTTCCGAATAGACACCCCCAGAAACTCAAACCAGTTTGCCAGGAATCCCAGCATGAGGACGAAGAGGACAATCTGACTGCGCAACATGATGGCCATTGAGGATGTCCACGCACTGCCTGAGCGAGGTCACTTTGTGTTGTGTGCCTTGGAGAAATGGAGAGGGGCAGTCAGGCAGCAAAAGGTACATCTCAATAGGGAAGGACACTCTGGAACTGGCCAGGTACGTTCATGGGCTCTTCCTGTTCTAGAATAAGTAGCGTTCCATTTGAGGCAAGGGCTGATTCCAGGCCAAAAATCAATGAGCATAAAATGAGTCAGAACATAAAAGGCGTATAAGAGATTACAGAATACCTTAGGAACGTGGGATGTAAAATCACCCTTCCTCATCAGAGATCATTGGTGACAACTGACAAATCATTCTGCAACCTTCTCTGTTCATGCTCATTGCTTCGGGGACACTATCTAACCATATCTTCCTCTGCCGCTCCCTTCTCCTTCGACCTTCGATCTTTCCCAGCAGGACTGTCTTTTCTAAAGAGTCTTCTCTTTTCATGGGGTGGCCAAAGCATTTTAGCTTGGTGAAGCACGTGGCAAAAAGCATAGCTGGGAAATCCTGCTCCAGGAAACACCCCTTGGCACCCTGAGAACATGTAGCCTGCCAATCTCCTGCTCGGTTCCCTCACCCTCAACTCAGCCCTTCTCAGGTGCAGACATCATGAAGTCCTGATGAGTAGAGGAGTTACGGAAGGATGAAGGAAAGGACAGGTACACGAAAGGGGCCATAGATGGACCCCAGAATATGGTACTCCTGAGACTGTCTCAAGGGGCTACTCTTGCAACCTGAGAAGAAAAAGGCCAATCTGGACAGAATCCCCAGCTGGCCAGTCTTTGGAGAAACAAGAGAACTGGCAAGTAGACCAAAGTGTGAATAGCAGAGCCTTTGTCGGACAGTCCCCTCTCCTCATGATAAAGGTGAAAGTTGCCTGCAGAGAATGCCCGTTCCGAGCCTCACCTAGTCCCTTGCCTCCCCATCCCTTCCATTCTCCAAGTGGTTTCTGGGGAGATAGGGAGAGTTGCAGAGAGGACAGAGGAGGCTTGCAGAGGACGGACATGGAACTCCTACCTGCATTCTGAATAGACACCCCCAGAAAGGCAAACCAGTTTCCCAGGAATCCCAGCACGAGGACCAAGAGGACTGCGCAGCATGATGGCCGTTGAGGATGTCCACACACTGCCTGAGTGGAGCCACTTTATGTTGTGTGCCACGAGGAAGTGGAGAGGGGCAGTCAAACAACATAAACAAGGACAGGGAAGGACAAAGTGGAACTGGCCTGCTGCATTCATGAAACCTCGTTGTCCTTGAATAAGTACTATTCCGTGCCAATAGTACTTGAATAAGTACTATTTCCCGCTGGGCAGTATCCAACTGAACAAAAAGAGGACAACATGGATGCAGATGTGATTTAGTATATGGCTCATTAGCCACAGCATGACTAAATCCTTGATCTGGAGATCTTCCCAGGGATCAGGGACCAGGACTCTCAGCTCCCTGCCTTGCTTCAAAGTAGCTGAGGCTACTGCCTCTCCTCCTGGGTCTGGTGTGTTCAGGAGGGTGGGGATCATGTGTTGAGAAGGTTTCATGACTTAAAAACTGGTCACTTGCGTTCAATAAAGTTAAACCCCAACCGCATCCCTGAGAGATGGGGGGGGGGCTGTAAACAATTCATTTCCCTTGCATTGTTTTAGCCATAAAGATATAAAATGAAAGCTAGAACATTGGCTGTGCCTCAGCGCCCAATCCAGAACTGCCTGTCCGCCCAGGAATGCAGCGGTAAGGGTGCAGGCTGACCGACAAGTCTCCTTAACTGGCGCAGAAGAGAGGGTCTCCGGGTAAAGCCATGTGGCCTTACTCGGAGGTGTGGAACTTACTCAGAGGTTCCTCCACCTGCTCCACCCTTCCCGCCACCCGGAATGCCCTCCCCTCCTGCCCAGAACAGCCGCATCGGTGGCGAGCGGTGGACTCACCATTCGCTGTCGCCATGGTGCTGCCCCAGCACCACCGATAATGGCTTACTGCCTGTGTCAGAGGCGCTTTGCGGCACATTGCACAAAACTTGCTCAAGCGGTACAAGTTACCACCCGTGGCATGGGCCATTGGATTGGGCCCCAATGCATTAAACATGTCAGGAGAGCGGTGCAGATTCTTGGAGTTCTTGGGGTTCCCTGAAAAGACCCTCCAAAAATTGTCATTACCGCCACAACCACTATAAGAAAGCAGTTTACACTCCTTCTGAATGTAATCATAGTAATAGTTAAGGTGGAGCTCCTTGCATGAGCCTGGATGAGGACCATATTTGCAATTTTGAGGCACTGTATCTGAAAAGTACAATGAGTATTATCTATATTATCTATGGCATCCAAGTTTTGGTGCACACATTGTTTGGGGTTGTTTTCTGACTGTTCTAATAAATGGTAATGCTTTTATTGTGCCACAAGAGGTCACTCTTGTTTGGCACCTGATCATAACAGAAGAGAATGCAAGTACTGTATTTGCTTTCATAGGAAAAGAGAGCTATCCATTTAGCTTTCACAAGAAAAAAATAAACCAAGAAGGCCAAAAGCTCATAAGGTCCTGCTTGAGATCCCCATGGTGGGAGCACAATATGTCTGCATTAAGAGCATGTATGTTTGTATGTTTGTAACCTCTCTCATATCAAATATCTCTGTCCCTGCACATTATTACATATTGATTCTCCACCTGCCATATTCATTGCAAACACAATTGCAAATACAATCCATAGTTAAGACCTCTTTATTGCAAGCTAGAAAGGGGGGGCTTACAACAGCCCTGCAATGTAGATCAGTGTTCTGATACTCACCATACAAGAATAGTGGCTTACAACAAGTGTGTATTGGTGTTCACTGTTCATATTACAGGTTGGAGGTGTGAAAACTGGCTTATAATATTGGCTTATTTTAACTAACCTGGCAATTCTACACCACTAAAATTATCCTCCAATAATGTGTGTGTGTGGGGTGTGTGTGTGTGTGTAGAGTTGAGAGAGAACATCATAACAACCCTAGAATGCTGCCCAGGATTATTATCTAAGGATCATTTATGATGTCACGTTAGGTTGTCAGGGTGGATGCATTAAAAAATCTGAAGCATGGCCTGCTACTTTTTTGGGGGGGGGGAATGTGTGGGAAAATCTGGCAGTGTGGTAGAGCCTAGCAGTAGCCCCAAGGTGGCCAGAGGTTAAATATTTTTTTGCTGTGTATTAACAAAAAGGGGAAACAAAGTTGGAGAAACAGGGCCTGTTTTTGTTTTTTTGCAAACTTGCAACAAGTGATCTCATAGTACTGTACAACTATCAGCCTTGGAAATGTGGAAGTGATAATTCCCATACCCAGAAACTTGCTGTCAGTGCCTACTTTGGATTTCCAGCTCCAAAAAAAGCCTTACAAAGATAAATCCCGAATTGCAGCAAAATCTGATTACCTGCAGCAATTCCAATTAAATTGCTCCCTCATTCCTCCCCCTAGTCCCACCGCAAGCTCCAACCACTTTTATTCATTAATCAGTATGGGACTGGGGGTCTGATATAGACCGCCTTCCTAGGCGGTACCGAGACGGTGTAAACTCCACGCAGGCGCGTTTGCTCCTCTCCCATCTCGTAGAGCGCAGGTGCTGTACAATGGGGATTCCCAAGACGAAGACACCAGCAGGGGGCGCCTCGTGAGTCTTTCTCGCAGCTCAACGGTTCGGTGCCTACAGACCATAGACTTGCACCGAGCCTCCCGAGCAACGATAGAGCAGCAAGCAAGGAAAGAGGCCGGCCGTGGGAGGATCGGACACTCTGGCCCTGCCTTTCTGTGCCTAGGTGGAGAGAGAAGGAGCCGGAGATGTAATTGCTTCCTGTCCAGAACTGCCTTGCTACTGTTGCCCATTGCATTGCCTTACAAGGTACGTCCCTGGAATTGTAACGAGCGCCGGAGAGATTTCCAGCTATCATTCAGGCTGGCCACTAATGCTGGGCCGATTGGACCGGAGCGGTGGCCAAAGGGAAACAAAGTTACGTTGCCAGCCTGGATTTGAAAAGCGCGTTGCAAACCTTTTCCGCCGCATAGATCATTGACGCCCTCTCGCCTGCCTTTGTTTCTGCTGCCGCTGAAACGCAGGCGCCCACTTGCCAATAGGCGAGCCTAGGTGTTGATCGATGCAAATAGATGCTTGTTTTTGCTTAGATCCTGGATTGGATTTCAGAGTGCTCAGAAGTTCACCGGAGGGAGGGAACAGCGAGCTAACTCCTCCCTCCTGAGCATGTGGATTGGGAAGGGTCCCATTGATTTTTAATTGGAACTTGACTTAGGTGTACAAAATTATGCACGGGAGATGGATAGAATGGATAGAGGGAAGTTCTTTTCCCGCTCTCACAATACCAGAACCAGAGGGCATCCACTAAAATGAGAACAGATAAAAGGAAATACTTTTTTACCCAGTGGGTAATTCAGCTGTGGAACTCCTTGCCACAGGAGGTGGTGATGGTGTCTGACTTAGGTTCCTTTAAAAGGGACAGATTTCTGGAGGACAAGTCCATCTGCGCTATAGGCCGTGATGGGTGGTGCAACTTCCTTACTTTAGAGTTAGGCTACCTCTGAGTGCCAGATACAGGGGAGTGGCAATGAGATGCAGATATCTAGTTGTCTCGTGTGCTCCCTGAGGCATCTGGTGGGCCAGTGTGAGATACAGGAAGCTGGACTAGATGGGCCTTTAGCCCGATCCAGCGGGGCTCTTCTTATGTTCTTAGTTGAATTGGCTTGCAAAGTAAACGCAGCGAACCACCTGGTGATTGAAGCATAACCGTGCATTCGTTATTCTTCAAGGTGTTGCACAAGAGTCTGTGGTTTTGCCTGCAATGGACTGACGTGGCTGCTGTTTAGAAGCTGGACCTTTGGAAGAAAAGTCTGCAGTTGGTTGTCCTGCTTTGGGTTGCGACTCTTTCCCTCTAGAAACTGAAACTTCCAGGTAAACCTGTTTACAGTTGCTTCTTGAAATATTTTTTTCAAAACAAATCACTGCTCTGTGGGGTACTTCTGCATCTTCTTACCCACCCCTAAAAAAAATGAGGAGGCGGGACTCCAGGCTTGTTGGTAAACCCTGTGTCTAGTACGGTGGATCTTTTTAGCACCGAAACCCACTTTTTAGGTACAACAACCTGTCCCCAAAACTGGAAGTGATGTCATTGAGCAGGAAGTGATGTCATCGTGCCTGCATTGGCTAGGAGGAGGTGCTGTGCCTGTGCTCTTCATCACATTGGGTGGTCAGAGAAAACCTTCTTTGAGGATCTCAGTCCTTGATGAAATTGGTATTGAGATTTTGGACAGAGGAGGAAAGACTCAACCCCTGTTTAAAACAAAGAGACGCTCAAATGAGGTCCTGATGTCTGATGTCATGTAACATGTTTGGGAGGGCTCCTTTGGGTCGTTGAATCAATAAACAATAAACAGACATGGGGATGTTCCCATGTTCCCTTCCATCAATTGATGTTCCCTTCCATCAATAAACAGACATGGGGATGTTCCACCAGGTGGCATCTCCTTTTCAAATTGTCTCTTGCTCCCTCCCCAGCAGTGCTTGTCTGCTTCTGCCAGGGAATAAATGACGAGCTAATGCTACCTCCCAAGGCACTTTGGTCCACAACTTAGCTGCTGTTGCACATTCTTAGATCCTCCTGTGGCAAGTGAACATCGCCTCTGGGTGATCCAGCAGCCCATGTGATGTGGCACTAATGAAGAGCCCCCAATTTGTACGATCAGCTGGGTTTACGTGAGCTTGTTTGCCAGCCAGGCTGTGATGGCGTCCACCCCCTTTGGGGTATGTACGGCATGTCAAAATTAATGCTGCTGTGGTATGGAAATTAATAGGGGGCAAGGGGGAGAAACAAGGAGCATTGGAGGGAAAGGCCCCATTTGGATGTTGTTCTTGTTCTTCTAATGGAGAGAATCACTGTGCCTTTCATTCATGTTTTTTTCCTCCTGTGGGATGTGTGGGTGCTTTTGGGGAAGGTGGTTGTGTTTCCTGTTGCTGAAATATGATGTGGTTTGCTGCATAAATCCTTCCTTAGACTGACAGTGTTGGGGAAAAAAAAAACAGTTTTGTTTTTCTCCGTTTCTCTCCTGATGCAGGATGTAGATAAACCTTGCACTGTGAACATGTTGCATCAGCATGGTCAAGAAAGACTGTGGCTTCTCCTTGACCATTCAGCAGTTCTGTTTAACTGCTCAGTTGTTGTTTGTGAGAGCTGCTGTTTGCACAGTGGCAAAGTGACCCAGCTGTGAATTGAGACTCTCCCACTGTGAATCTCATGTATGCCTTACTAGGGGGAACATAGCCTCCAATCTAAGACATGTAAACACTTTGTACTCTCACAAAGCACTATAATCAGGGATGTCAAACCCGTTTCTTGTAGCGGGCCAAATAGCATTCGTGGTGCCTGCTGAGGGCTGGAAGTGTCATCATTAATCAGGAACTGATGTCATTTTGCAGAGGATGGCTAGAAAGAAGCACTTTTTTAAAAAAAATCTCACATAGAAACTCATTAACTGCAAATGACAAAAGAGAACATTTGCAAATCTTGGTCATATTTTCAAGACACGGGAGAACCCACCTATCATGCTTTCAGCAGCGCCGCTTCTACCGTAGCGTCGCTTCACAGCTCAGCAGCTGAAAGGGCAGCCAGCATAATAGGAGCCTCCATCAGTATCTCAGCAGCATCTCCCCCTCTCTTGCATCCTCTTGGTTGGCCCCTTTCCCTGTAGGGCTCCTTCTGCCTCTCCCTCCCAGAGCATTGGCAGGAATGGCCTCTCCCAGACCTGCCCTTTCAGCAGCGCCAGTTATGGGGGTGGATAAAGAGCTTTTGGGGGCCGCAGCTGCCCTATAAGCCTTACGTTTGGTACTCCTGCACTATATTACTATTAAGTATCATCATTTATCTGCCCTGTGCATAGACTGCCCTGTGTTTCAACAACATTCACAAAGAGGTTCTTCAAGCATGGCTGGTGAGCTTTCTGCTTTCATTTTAAAATGGACCTCCCGATACGAGGGCTGCTGCAAAAGTCCTGCTACAATGAATGGCGACTGCCCTGTAGTTGGGCTGCATCCACTAGATGTGCTTGCTGATTCCAGCTCTCATGGGATGCGGGCGTTGTGCAATCAGCCTTTGTGGTTACACTTTAGCTATGTTGCAGTCTTGGGGCGCAATCCTAACCGATTTGCCAATGGGGCACGTGCTGCATCTTGCAGTTGGGGGTAGTCATGGAAGACTCCTCAAAGGAAGGGGATGTTTGTTCCCTTACCTCAAAGCTGCATTGCCCTTACCCCAGTGCTGGGAAGTTGGTTCGGATTGCGCCCTTAACTTCTCATTGTTTAAACGGCTGAGATTATGCTTGGGTTTACTCACTCTCTCCTGTGTGCCTTTGGTAGGCATTTCCCCTTTTGTATCGGTTTCAAGGCCTGTTATAGCTTCTTGTAAATCAGCTTAGGTTACAATAAGATTAGTTGTGCAGCTGGCAGAGAATGACCATTCATTCTGGCTGTACTGCATTGTTTGAATCCAACCTCTTGCGGTCTTGCTCAGTAGACATGACTTCACCTGAAGGGGTTTCTTTTTTTTCTTTTCTTTTTTGCAAACAATTTCCTGTTTCCTACGAGCCTGTCGAATTCCACACAAGTTTGCTGATTCCATTCAGATGTTTCTATGAAAAGTGTATACTTGCTTGTTCCCTGATCTAACAGACACTGTTCCTTTTACTATAAGTAGGGATGGGGTTGTTTGTTTTTTTCCGTTAAATACCGCATAAAAACACAAAACACTTTTGGAGGTTAAAATATCTGAATAAAAACGCAAAACACCGCATTTTGGTGTTTAAGACATTTTCCAGAAATTAAAATACAGGCGCGCCCCTCTACCCTCGGGGGTTCTGTTCCGGACCACGCCGTGGATACCTGAAACTGTGGATACTGGGGGCATCTTTTTAAAGATCAGGAACATCAGTGGTTTTGCTGCAGCATGTTAAAAAAAGAGATTGGTTTAACGGTCCCCTATCTTTTTAATAGGGACCACTTCGGTGGGAAGGAAACGGCGTTCCGTGCGCTACGGCATAGAGTCATGCCGGCCACATGACCACGGAAGCCTGTCCTTGGACAAAACGCCGGCTCTACAGGCTTTGAAACGGGGATGAGCACCGCCCCCTACAGTCGGTCATGACTAGACCATCCGGTCGTGGGGAAACCTTTACCTTTTTATCTTTTTAATAGGCATCCCAGTATCCATGGATAACTGAAACCGTGGCTACTGAATCAGTGGATACCAGAGCACACCTATATATTTTTTTCTCCAAGGAACTCGGGGCAAAATACATGGGGATAATTGGTTATCAGGTTTATGCAGACATACCCTGTTGAGGATGTAGAATAAAAACACATAATACTGCAATTCGCTATTTTAATTAAGAAATTTTGGGGAAAAATATCCCCAAAACACCCACACCCCGATCTATACCAGGTCTTCTCAGCCGAGGAGACACCCTGGTCCCAATGGAATTACCATGCCCGGTGACCTGGCTTGTGGGCTGCTCTTTCTCACGCAATTCACCCTGGAGCACAATTCTGAGACTTCAGTTTCTTGACCCTGGCATTAAGAGCTTCTTAACAGCAGTAATCCTTGGCCAATAATAGCCGGGTGTCCAGATGCAAAAGAGGACAGGGCTGTAGTGCTTTTAATGGGATGTGCCGAAGAAGGAATGTGGTTGCTTGACCAGGTCTAAGGCATAGTGCAGAATCTGGAGGTGGCAGAATAGGCTGTATCATTCTAAATAGCAGCTGGGAGACTCACATATTTGGATGCTGCCCTAAGGCAAGATCTCCCTGCAAGCAGAGCATTAGCTCAGCAGGGAGCAGGATGGGCAATAAATGCCCCCCTCTCTCTATAAGCCTTTTTTTGCAGGAAGGCTTTGATTTTTATGTGGGGGAGCCATCGGAAATGACATCCCACCACCCTCACCTGCAGTACGAAATGATATAGTCCACGCTACCATTGTAGGCTTCTACCATCTCATTCACCTGGTGCAGCCATTTTCAACCACTGTACCTTGGCACGTTGGTGTGCCGTGAATAGTCCACAGGTGTGCCGTGGAAATTTGGGCGATGGTTATTTATTAGTCGGGCCAATGGGGAACAGTCGTGGATCTTGGGCGGGCCTGGGGGGGCACGAGCCCTGGGCTCTGTCTTGGGGCTGTCTAGGGGGGCACCAGTGGCCCCCGCAACATTTGCCTATATAACTGGGGGGGGCAGGCACATGCTAATCTCCCATGCAAATTGGAAGCATTGCATGATGGTCTCTGCTCACATGTGGCTTTTTCAGACACTGACTCAGATTTTTGAAAGTGGAGACACAGGGATTTCAAACTGAAGTCAGCTAACGTTAAGGACCAACTACAAAAAAAACCTAAGGCTAAGCTCACCGTGCTTTGAATGGGTGGGGGAAGGTCTGTGCTATGGATGCCTTCCTGACCTGCAGAGCACTGGTCTACCCGTGGCTGATCCTAATGGGTAGATCTGGGCTCCACTGTTGTTTCTAATGGGTAGACCTGGGCTCCCTACAGGGAGCCCAGGTCTACCCGCGGCCGTTTCTAATGGGTAGATCTGGGCTCCAGAGCCCAGGTCTACCCGCGGCCAGTCCTAATGGGTAGACCTGGGCTCTGTGTAGCCCAGGTCTGCCTGCGGCCGCTTCTGAACCTGAGCTCCTGTGGGGATGCACTTCTATTGGGTGCCCCGGGTGCCATTTTGACTAGTTCCGCCCCTGATGGGGAAATGAGCCCCTAGTGGCAGCCTGATGTGCCTTATCAATTGTCAAAAAACTGATGGTGTGCCTTGATGATTTCAGTACCTTCTCAGTGTGCCACGAGATGAGCAAGGTTGAAAATCGCTAATCTGGTGTCACGTCTTGTGGTAGAGCTGAGATCTGAACCGAGCAGTTTCCAGCTCATTAGGAATGACAAGCTGCATGGCTGTGCTCTGAGCTGATGTCACAACGTGAGACTGAACTACAAACGGGGAGTTCCCCAGTTCAACTCTCACAACTGCTAGGAATACGCTGGCCAAGCTACTTCCTCCCAGCCTCAGTCTTCCTGATGGGGATAATCACTTCCTTATATAGGCTTGTTGCAAAGAGAACATGAAAATAAAAAAAAAACACTTTTCAAGGTCGGAATGCCCTGTGCAAATACCTGTTGTCATTGTCATCACATTAGGGAGGGGTTGATGTTTTTTAACTGTCCCGGCTTCCTGCAATGAAAACTCCAGTGTCTGGAAAACTAATTGTGTGCTTCTATTTCCGTGGCTACCTGGGTAGGCTACCTGCCTGCAGAGAGAGAAGGGAGGTTGGTCTTGGCCAACTGTTTGGCAATATCTGGTCTGTCTCAGCTGTTGGCTTTCTATGGGTAGCACCAGTGGTGTCATTCAAATGATTTAGGAACAGGAACTCACTTTTGATTGGCTCTTGTCAGGAACCCGGAACCAGCCACGGAGCCCGTTAGGATCCGGAACGCCTGTTCTGGTCTGTTCCCCCTGAATGACATCACTGCCTTTGCCCCCCTAGGAATCCGGAGTCGCTCCCTTTAACCCTCTGAGTGCCGGCCAACCAAGAAGAAAAGCTCTTTGCAGAGGAATTGGGAGGGGGGAGGAGGGAGAGTGAAGTGGGCGGAGTCAGCCCTAATTTTAACTAGTGGAACTGAGTTCCCCCAGGTTCCCCCTGCATGACATCACTGGGTAGCACACAACCTTACTCAAGCTCCAAAGAACAGTTCAGTCTTTCATAGCATTCTTTAAAACTGTCTACAGATTTTCCACAAAGACAACCCTTCGATTAGACCTAATGTACCTTTCAGAGTCGAGGAGATTCAGGACATTCCGCAGCTGATGGATGAGATAGTGGGGCTTACTGACCTTCTTTCACCATTCTGGTAGACATCCTTGAAGTCGTTCCGGGAATCTTTGTGAGTTTATTCTCGCTCAAAGGGCATCTCCAAGATTGTTCTTGGTAACGATGGATTTCTTTTGTTTGCACATTGGGTTTTATTGCTGTTTTCAATTTGTTTAAAGAAACGTGGATGGCTTCTACAGTGAGCTTGAACCTGGACAGAGGAACATTGCTGGAGGATGGAATGCCACCTGCCAAAAAACCCAGGTAAATGTAACATTTTTTTAAGGCTGCCAAACAGCTGGGCCTGTGTCTTCCCGGGACTTGCAGATTTCGAACCTGTTGAGCTCACTTGAATGCAGGAAAATGTTGTTGAAGACACCAGAGGGAAAGAGAAACAGAAAAAAATACCAGTAATGGAAGAGGGAAAACATATAAAGAGGAAGTCCAACCTCTGTGCACAGACTTGGGCTTGCAATGAGTGATACCTGCCAGACTAGTTATCATGCAGGCATACTTGATGCAGGGCAGGAAGCAGGATTTCCTGCATCAAGGTAGTTCTGTTCAACTGGCTTGTTTGTGTAGCCATTGCATCAACAGCCTTACAGCCAACATATTTTTCCCCTTTGACATCTGCACATGTGTGTGTTAGTCATGTTTAGTCCACTGATGAGCTGAAAGAACAATGTCAGTTGTAAGAGTATGGCAAAGCGAAACACCAATTCACTGTGAACAACTAACACTGCGTCACACAATTTGAACCATTTCATGTTCTCCTAGATATTTTAACGTTCCTATGTTCATTTTAGGGTGACGGTTTGAAGAAGGCTGCTATGTTTAGCACAGCATTGCACTTCTCCAGAATCTGTGCAGTTGTCTAATACAGTGAATTGCAGTTTATTGGGCAATAGGAATAACACAAACACAAAATGTAAGATAACTAAAAATGTTTGGAGGATAGGAGAAAAAAATAGAATTATCGTTCAGTTCACTGCCTCGGAATTGTATAAGAAACATTAGCAGCCCAGTGCTATACACACACACACTCCACGTGCAAAGAAGAGACCTTTGTCCCCTACCCTCTTTATGGGCAGGTGCAGGGTGGGGAGGAGGACAGACCGGATCTTATTGGTTTGGTTTGGAGGAACTGCCAGGAAGCAACAGACAAAGCACACAGGAACGGCCAGCATTGCTGCCAGTTTGGAAGGCGCCCTTGGACACAAACTATGACACCAACTCCTCCCCACCCTGCTGCTTGCAGAAAACTGTTGCCCAGCCTGAAGACCAAAAAGCCCCAGGAGCTGGTGCTGGTGATCGGGACTGGCATCAGTGCCGCCGTCGCTCCCCAAGTGCCAGCCCTGAAGTCCTGGAAAGGGCTCATCCAGGCCCTGCTGGACGCCGCCATCGACTTTGACCTCCTGGAAGACGAGGAGAGGAAGAAGTTCCAGAAGTGTCTCCGCGAGGACAAGAACCTCATCCATGTCGCCCACGACCTCATCCAGAAATTGTCGCCGGTGAGTTGATGGCGCGTGGAATGGATGGTTTGCAAAATGAGTAGAGATCTTTGTTTACAACCTATCTTGAATTGCACTAGCCTGAGCACTGAGGAGGAGGGTCTAAAGTCATTATTTGAAGTGCAGGACCCGGTGTTCATTAATCAACTAGCTAGATTTATTGCACATATAGTTAAGACCAATCTCGGGCGTGCAGCTGTGATTCCAGTATAATCTTGGTGAAACAAAATAGCGTTTTATCTGTGGCATATATGGTCTTTTCTTTTAGCTTTTTCTGTATAAATTGGTGGGTGTGTTGCTGTATGCCTAATAAAGGTTTTTTGATTTGATTTGAATGGTTTGCAAGCTTCAGAATTTTTTTAAGCAATTGTCAGACAGGCTGCAACCCTTTAAAAAATAATCCCATTTTCCCTTCCAAATGAAAACCCTACAGGGCAGGCTAAATGTGCCTCCATCTATGTTTTAGAAAGCTCTCTCTCTCTCTTGCTCTCTCTCTCTCTCTCTCTGTGTTTGTGTGTGTCTTTCACTCTCACTCACTCACTCACTCACACACACACACACACACACATACATACACACACACAGAGAGAGAGTGCTCTACTGGTCCAGGGTCATTCTGGAAGCTTCATGGCCGAGCAGGGATTTGAACCTGGGTCTTCCAAGTCTAAGCCCAAGTCCCAAACCACTACACCATCTCGGCTCTTTACCTGGACATGCCAGAGGAACATCCTTCAGATCTCATGCCGCTTTGCTGGCGTAGCTAAAATCATGCTAATGTCACAGGCAGCTGCTTATGCAGCCAAGCCCATCTCTGTTCTATGGGGAGTTTATGGATGGGAATTGGGGCAAACCCAGAACTCGCAGGCCTAATAATATAATCCTGTACATTCTCTGCTCGTGGGGCTTACTCCCAGGTAATACCTCAATTCCAACTTGCATAGCTTAATTCCGACTTCATATGCACTGGATCTCAGCAAATGCTCTGGGCCAGAATTTATACCTCACCTCATACCAGGTCTCACATTCTCAAGGTGTTGAAACAAAAGTACATATTTAGCACCTGCTAACTAGGCAAGAGGCACTTTTTCTAGTGGTGTTCCTCTTATATTTAGCAGGGGAGAGTAACTGTCCCTCTTCACCCCTGTGCAGTGTCTTTCTAGTGGCTGTTGCTGGTGGTCTGCCTTTTTCTTAGATTGTGAGCCCTTTGGGACAGGGAGCCATTTAATTTCATCATCATCATCATCATCATCATCATCTGCCTGTAAAACGCTTTGTGAACTTCGTGTTGAAAAGCGGTATATAAGTACCTGTTGATATAAGTACCTGTTGGTATTTAGAAGGTTTTGTGTGTGTTTTTTTAAAAAGGACACTGATCGTGGTACGGTTTTATTTCCTTGGTAGCGTACAAGCAACGTCCGTTCAACATTTTTCAAGGACTGCTTGTATGAAGTCTTTGATGACCTGGAGTCCAAGATGGAGGACACGGGAAAACGGCTGCTACGGTCTGTGCTCCACTTGATGGAGAACGGGGCTCTGGTGCTGACCACAAACTTCGACAACCTGCTGGAAATTTATGCAGCCCACCAAGGGAAACGGCTGGAGTCGCTGGACCTTACTGATGAGAAAAAGGTACGTCAGACGAGTTTGTGCTTGTCGGTGGCCAGGGAGCTAACCTGTCACTCCATTTGATCCTCAGTGGTTCTCCAAGCACAGTCTTTTTCACAGCTGCCAGTGGGTTAAAACTTGCTGCATTTGTGCAATGCAGAGTAAAACGACAACACACACCCGCAAACTGGTGAGTGGCAGGAGAGGAACCCAGATGCTCATTCCAGGTTCCGATGCCTGGACTTCAGACGTTACCCTAAAGGGCTGAAAATTTGTCCTTGTAAACAAAGTTGTATTGGATCTTTTCTATTGTCCCTTTTATTTTGAAATCCGTACTCAAATTTTAAATCCAGTTTTGACAAACAAGACAGTATACTCTTGATTCTGTTAAGATTCATGTCTTGCCTTGTCTGCTACTTTTAATGCCAATAAAGGATTTACTTCCTTCCTTCCTTCCTTACTAGTATCGAATTTCTCAAGTGTGGGATTGGGATAGGGAATAGGGTGGATGTTCTTCTGTTAACTGGCCTGTCCTGGCCATTCTATATGCAACTGAAGCATATATATATGATCAGAGGCGCTTCTACAGGGATGGTAAAGCTCTAAGTTTTGCAGGAAGCCTTACCTTGTCATGTAAATCGCTCCTCTCCCTTGCTGCTGTAGCCAGTAAGCAACGCCAAGATGTTGCTGTTCCCTGTGAGGATTGGCTAGAACAGTGCAGGAGAGGAGTGATTTCCACTGCAAGGTAAGGCTTCTTGCAAAACTTAGAGCTTTGCCATCCCTGTAGAAACGCCACTGTATATGATACTATATGCAAA
Source organism: Lerista edwardsae (assembly GCA_029204185.1). Taxonomy (NCBI): domain Eukaryota; kingdom Metazoa; phylum Chordata; class Lepidosauria; order Squamata; family Scincidae; genus Lerista; species Lerista edwardsae. The sequence goes on along the minus strand of JAJKFI010000102.1, from coordinate 3,542,430 downwards.
GTATCTTAGAAACCAAAGGGAAAGATTGAGTTTTTTCAGTGAGGCATTGAGTTTTTCTTCCCCTTTTTCAATTTTTCAAATCCTGTCCAGGTGCTAGAGTGGGCACAGGAGAAAAGGAAACTCAGTGTCCTCCATATTCATGGCGTGTACACCAACCCCAGCGGAATAGTGCTGCACCCAGCTGGTTACCAGAATGTTCTACGCAACACAGAAGTCATGGTGAGATCCGCAGCTGCTTTGTGGCTCTGTGGCATTTTATGGAAGTGGGACTGCTTGTCCGTGGACGAGAGCTGCAAACATCTGAAATGCTGAATACCGAGGACTGTAGAGTTTGCCGTTGGAAGGTCAGGGATTGCTAAACTAGAAAACGGCATCTTCAAGTAACAAAGAAGATAGGCACGCCAAGCACATGTGCATTCAAATGTTTAGTTTATTCATGAATCCGTAGAACGGATTCATAATATATGCATGCCATCAACTGACTGTCACATACACAACCTCTAAAACAGCCTGCAGTTTTCACAGATGAGTGGCTAGCCATTAACATCTTTGAGGGTTGTTGATGCTCCAGGTGAGCATTATTCTGGTTCTGGGAATGTACGGCAAGGCAGATCCATAATGCAAGCCCTTCTGGCCTTATCTGCTTTCTTCTCTGGCATTCCAAAGCAACTAGAGAAGAATTCAGAGATGCACATTTCCCTGTGCACTAATGGCCCCAGTCAACTGTTATGTTGCTCCTGCAGGCACCCTACTTTACTACTTTAGCTTGTGTAAATTGGTCGATCCCTTTGCAGGGTGCTAGATGACTTCCTTCCAGCTGTAAAATCCCAGGTAAATACATTGTGCCCCTTTTCCCCTCTCTTTTAAAGCGTGAGATCCAGAAGTTGTACGAGGCCAAATCCTTCCTCTTCCTGGGCTGTGGTTGGACTGTGGACGACACCACCTTTCAAGCCCTCTTCCTGGAAGCCGTGAAGCACAAATCCGACCTGGAGCATTTTATGCTGGTGCGCCGGGGGGGATGTGGATGAGTTCAAGAAGCTTCGGGAAAACATGCTGGACAAAGGGATTAAAGTGATTTCCTACGGGAACGACTATGCAGATTTGCCGGAATACTTCGAAAGGCTGGCAGACGAGATCTCCAGCCGAGGTAGAGCAGGTGAGGGAAATGGCAGTGGTGCTAGTCGACAGGTGCATTTAGAGAGATGGCCACCAAGCAAATATTTATTTAATGTCTAATCCAGGGGTGTCAAACATAAGACATGTGGGCTGGATGCGGACCCCAGAAGCAGTTTCTCAGGACCCCATTATAATTGGGCTCTCTCATGTCCTGAAAGTAAGAACAAGATTTGCCCATTTTGGCTGCTTGATGCTAATTTGTTTCTACGTGAGCACGAAGTGCTTGTTTCTGACCATCATCTGCTGAAGGATGTCACTCCTGGTTCTCAGTAGGTGCTGTGAATGTTAGTTGGCCCACTATCTGAAATGAGTTTGACACCCCTGATCTAATCCTTCCTTGGAGTGGCGGGGGCACTGGGGCTATCAGGTAGTGTCCAAACTCAACACTGTGCTGAACTTTGGAAGTGGGCTTCCCTGGTTCATCACAGTTCCAAAACACAATGTTGTCTTAAGCTCCACTGTCGGATGGGCGGCTGGTATCAATGCAAGGTTCTCTCTCTCTGTAGCCCATTTTTGCAAGTTCTGATGGGGCCTGTAGTTGATTTGTGCTTGATCTGCTACCCTTGAGGGACTCCTGCTTGCTTTTCTCTGTGGTCGCACGTAATGCCGCCCTGTGGAGAAACATCTACGCTATTGTCCTCGTTGACGAAATAAACCAAGCCAGTGGTCTGTCTTTAGGCATTTCAACACAAAAGTTAGCTGTTTCTTTTGCCTTCATGCGCCCCTTGAGTCACTGGTTTCTCCCCCACCCCTCTTATTTGCCAGATCTTCCTCAAGAGGGACAGCTAAATGGCACAGCTGCAGCTCACACTGAAAGCCAAGGTATGGAGCTTACCTAAGACACAACTCACTAAGGCTTGCTTCCAGAAGAGCATTCTCGCTAACCGTCAGCCAACGCTTGCACTGAAACAGTGCACTTCTGTGATGTATGATAAGGAGGCCCGGGACTTAGTATATAGCCGAAGGTGAGAGCTTCCTTTTAGTAAGAACAAAGTAGATGCCTTCCTTCTTCAGAACTGCGACCTGCAGCATTTAAGGAGGCTCTCTCTCAACTATGCTAACAGCAGAGGCCTGGAGAATAGATCTCGGGCATCTCTTAGTTCAGGTGGGATAAGGGCTAATTCCAACATCAACTTGCTTCTTAAGGCGGAAAGCTATATGAAGATGTCCATGTATCGTGAGCAACTCATTAGGGGTAAGCATAAAATAAAGAGTGCTGAGCAGATTGCATGGACAAAAGAAATCCCTCTTCAGAAAGACAGTGAGAAATTGCTGTTGGAAACACAGGTTATTTCAGATTACTGTAAGTACTGCAGAGTACCTGCCTACCCATTTTGCAATCTCAGTGACGGGTAAACTAGTCAGGGACCGGGACTCCTGTGCTTGCTTTTCTCTGCGGTTGCAAGTAATGTCCTCCTGTGGAGAGACATCTGCGCTGTAGGCATGAAGAAACGAAACATGATTTAATGGTCTGCCTTTGGGCATTGCAAGCAAGCAGAGAGACCACAAATTGTCAGCTGTGTTTCTTTTGCCTTCCATGCCTCTCTTCCCTGTTAAGGCTAATGTGTCTTAGCTGTTCTAACACACCCTTCCAGGAAAAAAAAAATAGCATGGAACAAGGGCAGGGGGAGGGAAGAGAGAATCCAGTCTGACTTTGAACAGCGGTTTAGCAAAAACACCTAACAAGGGGGGGGGTCATTTGCTTATGGTGCATGATCGTATATAAGTGCCTTTTAAACCCTTTGTTCCAAAGCTATAGATCATTGGGGAGCCCTCACCTTCTTAATTAGCCATTTGTGTTACCAGCTAGAGCTGTCAAAAGGGTTTGTTAGGATGTTTCTTATTGCCTTCAGTTTTAAGTTCTGCGTCCAAAATACCTGCTTAGTCTGAAGACGCTGACCCCTACGCAGGATGCTGTTGCAGCCATGGGTTCAGAGCACTCCGTCAGAGCAAGGCCCGTCTGGGTGCCGCAGGTGAATCCTCATGCTGATAAAAGTTTAAAAGCCGGAAACTGGCGTCTCCTGGTCATGCCTGTGGCTCTCCGGGTTGGTTTTTGGGGGAAAAAGTGCAGCTGGCTCTGGGCTGCCCCGACACACGGAAGTTACCTCTTGCCTTGACACAATGCCGCTTGGACCCTGCTGCCATGGACACAGAGTGCTGTCTACATCGATGCAACGTCTTCAGGGTTGTATCTGCCCGGAGACAAGAGTCGCACTCCCACGGGAGAGTTTGCTACTAGCGCGTTTATATTCTGTAACAGTTTTGAATGAAACGTGAGCATTTTTTTCCATTACTTGAAGCTCTAGTTTTCTAGTCCTTTCTTTATACAGTGTTTTATAATGTTTGAAGGTGTAATAAAAGGCTGTTCACTTGTCTCTGGAGTGGGGGAAGCTCATTAAGTGCACCAAGCCTGGCTGGAGGGGGAAATCTCACAACTGACATTCAAAGGTAGGGCTGAGCCCAGTGGTGTCATCTACTCTCTTGCAGACGGAACGCTGGGCGGGACTTAGAGTGATCGACAGCCCGTCGACTCACTTCCGCTTTCTTCACGCTCCCCGCGTGGCTTTCCCTCGCCTCGGAGGGGGCGCCTGCTCGCCAGGGGGGATGGGTGGGGGGCACGCCGGGTGCCTGGGCGAGCAGGCGCTCCCTCCGTCTGCAAGAGAGTAGATGACACCACTGGCTGAGACCTTCAGGCACAGGGATTTAGTGTGCCAGTGGTTGCCTTCAGAGAACATTGCGACATTCACCCTTTTCTGCAGGGGTGGGTGGGTGAGTGATTGGCTTCTGCAGGACCCTGAAGAGTACAACCTGAAATGTGTCTAAACTGTGCTACAGCTTTGCACTGCAGGAAAAAGAAGGAGTGCTGGCAAGCTGTCCAGATGGAAAGACATTACACTCAGGAGAAGGAACACCAGGCACATTGTTTCAGAACCCCTGCCAACTGGAGGTTGAAGCCTTCCCCGTAATTAGTGGCTGGCTGCCTGTGTCACCACATGGCAGTTGCGTCACAAAGCCAAAACCCGATTTTATTTTTTGGAAAAATGAGATTTTATTATATAAATTATTTTTTAGCAGACAGCATTCAACTTATTGCACTAGAGCACATCTGCAATACCTAGCTACAAGACATCTTCATAGAGAGTTTTGTATTATTCAACATCACACTTTATACCAGAATCATGAGGCACTCTGAAGGAGGGGGGGGGAAGAGAAGGGGGCAGAAATAGCAGCCCACTACCCTTTTCCCACCAGGAAAGTCCTTCCACAGACTGGTTTGGAAATACAAAAGCCAGTGAGGACAGGAGAGCACGTAAAGGCTCTCTTGTAACCATTTTTATACTGAGCCCAAATGCTTAGAGAGGAAGGAATGGGAGGTGGTGTGGTGAAATACGGAACCAGATTCTGCAAGAGACAAGAGGGAGTCATTTCCCTATGGAATACGTCCACTCTTTCTCTAACAAATTCATCCTACTGGAGCCAGTTCACAAAACCAGCTCTCTGTGACCTTTTCCTTGCTTGAGAGGACAAAGGCGTTGTCTGTTGCTTGCAAGCACAGCTGTCCCTTTTGCACACTGTCTCGGGAAGGCAGCTTGAGCAGGGGATGCAGAACGGCAGGTCGCGCTCACCCTAAATGACTCAAAATCAAGCATCAGCACGGCCCGATTCAGGCGTGGCAACAGTGTGAATCTCCTGGTGCTCAGCTGCAACAAATGGGGTGGGGGGGGAGAAGGTGCAAGGGAAAGCAGTGTTCTCAGATGGGGAGAGGTTATCAGCAACAGGAGGGGGGGGGCCTCGGTTGCAACGGTGCGTGATCAGAAATGGCCTCGCAGTCCCTGTACATTTACAAACACTGCATGCTGGGACAGTATCTGGATGGACCTTCTGTGAAGAGTCCCCCCAACCACAGAAAGGACCTTTTAAGGCATCAGCAGCCCCTCTGTAGGCTGCCGAACATACACATGCAACTTTTCTTTTTGGTTTGGAAGCTTTGGTGAGCTGCCGTCATTCAAGCAAGCAGCAAGGCGAGAGCTCGATCCATTAGAACTGTCACAAGGCAGCAGAACAGCCGCACCCTCTCCTCTACTGGACCACCAGCAGCAGCAGCAAATTTAATGCTGAGAAACAGCTCATGGCCAAGGCAACCCCCCCCACCATGCATCTAGCCCAAGACAGCAAATTTTGAACTACACCAGAGTCTTAGGGGTGCTTAGTTAGTGGCAGAGCAGCCCCCAAAGTCATTATGATGCCTACTGAGCTGGGATGAACAATACAAAGCTCTGGGTCTGGCCTCTGCCCCAACCAAGCAGAACTATGGGAGATGGAGGAGGGGGCTCATTGGATGAGTGAAGATGATCCTGGAGCCACTTTTAACTAATGAATGCTTGAGCTAAAGCGAGACAGATTGATTTCCCCCAGAGCGCATCGGAGCCCATGAGTGTGCCAAGCGTGGCTTAACCTTCAAATTAGTGGAACATGAGTGAAGAACAAGCACCTCCTGAAAATAATCAGACCTGCGCGTCACATAGAAAGGAAAGGTGTGCATTAGCAAAACCAAGGGAGGACTCAAGGTTGGAAAGCCGCAGTGCACAGCCTCTACTCCAGCCTCCCTCCGTTTTCTGTTTTGCACGTTGCCAAAGACAGACTCTAGACAGCCACGCTAGAAAGCACATTCCAAGACATCTGCAAACAGGGGTTTGGTGCAACGGTGGGTGGCTAGGCCTTCATGAGAGCAGCAACCACAGCCTTGGCATTAAGGCTACGCAGGTCACAGTAGGTTTGTCCGGTACCGACAAACACGATTGGTTTGCTAGTGATGTACGTCATGGAGATGGCAGCACCGACCTAGGGAAGGAAAAGGATACCGACCACTGAGATCCAGGACAAGTCTGTGCCATTGTTTTGTACTGTGAAATTGTACCAGGCGAGAAAGCAAACTGTATGGTTACATTTTCTTTGGACTACTGATAACATGCATTACATGTGCGCCTCTGGGCAACAAAACAGAGATACAAAGTTAACTGTTATTTTTTTTCGCAGATCACATTTTTTGACAATGTGAGGGCATTGTCTAGGAGAGGAGGCACCCTGAAAGTGTTACATATTGCTCACTTCCGGGTGACATCTCCCAGTAAGAAAAGGGTCTTATCTAGCTGTGTACAACTGGGCTGTCCGCCCACAATTAGCTTGGCTAGACTGGCAAAAACGGAGAGGGAGGACGAACAGGATCTGGCACTGATGGAGAGACACGACTATCCGGTGTGGCGTTGGCCAAGAATGTGTTCACAAACACACACACACCATACAACCAGTTCAATCTGCATTATTGTATTCCCAAGACTCAAGCTTTCCATTTCAAGGAAAAAGGGTAATTAGGAAGGAAACAAAAATGCTTCATGTCACGAGTTTTATGTGACTGTTTCCCAATCAGCCATGCAAAGGGTATGTCAAGGGGGAACAGGACTGAGACCCCTGCAAGGGTGGAGGGAGACTTGAATCCTCTCCCTCTGCTGTGGCCCGGATTTGAACCTTCTTCTGCAAGCCTTATTTCCCCCTTGGCAATGAGGCTCACATTGGCCCTAATGAGAGCCAGGAATCTGTGACTGTTCACTGAGGAGGCCAAGAGAAAGACCAGCTCTAGGTGTCAATTGGTCCAGCCCACATCCAGATTTTTCTTGCGGGGGGGGGGGGGCCCGGGGGACAACAACTTGCCTCCTTGTGGACAGAGACCAAGAGCAGTCTAGTGCCTGGGCTACAGGGTGGCAATAAGTTTGGAGACAGCGCAATTGACATCCAGTGTAGTCCGGCCCCGAAAGGTTCCGTCCTTGACTACATAAAGCCTCTACCCCGTCCTCTCTCATGCTGGAGCACCTAGTCTGCACAGCTCAAGCTTGTGCTGGAACTCCCAAAGTCGCAGGAAGAAGTGGGGCCTTCTTACCTTTAAAAGCTAGCAGTCGCAAGGAGCAAGTCAAGCCAACCCCCTGATACAACCACCTGGGGCCACGTACCTTGTCATCGATGGTGTCAAACTTGGTGAGCACGATTCCATCAATGAGACGTGGGGTCTGAGCCATGGAGTGGTCGGCAAGGGCCTTGTTGAACTTGACCTTGGGGTGGAAGACAAGGAAACCGGTTCAGCAGACTGCCAGGAAGCAACAAGCCACCTGAGAAGTGACCTGTCTTCCAGATGCACCTGCATCGATACGTCCGCGGCCCACAAAGGGGTGGACTAACAGCCTCCCGCCGTCCTTGATCTCAAACAAGCAAGTTGTCCAACTAACCAGCTGATCCACAGCCTCGTTGCCCACCAAGGCTTCTCCCACAAACAAGACGAGGTCCGGGGTGTTGACAGCAATGAGTTTAGCCAGGGCCGTCATCAAGGGCGCGTTGTCTTGCATACGCCCCGCAGTGTCCACCAAGACCACGTCAAAACCCTGGTTACGTGCTGGGAGGAGAAAAGGGGGGGACAGGATGCACGTGTGAGGCAGAGGAAGTGAGGTGACAGCTGGGAGCAATCCAAGTCTATTGCCTTTAACGGGAATGGGAGACAGATTATGTCTGCTTTCAAATATCTTGCAGAACACAGGATGCTGTCTTATATAGAGACAGGCCATACAGCCATCTGAAGGTGCTAGGAAATGCATTCCCTTTCCTTCCCCACACTCTGAGGCCTCCTAAATCGTGGCTGAGTGACAGCTTAGGCACAGTTAGAACCCAGCTTCCTTTCACTGCAGAGGCAAACTGGAGTGGGAGCATTTGATCAGCCCAGTCCCATTTCCATAGTCTGCCTCCTACTGTTTGGAAAGGGGAACGCTCAGCACCTGAACTCCTTCCAGGAAGGAGCAGGAGAGCAGGCAAAAGTGAGTGTGGGGGCTTCAGCTATGGCAAGTGATTGTTTTTTTTGGGGGGGGACAGGGAAGGGGAGAGAACTGCAGGGATCAAAAGCAGGTGGAGCCTTACCATACGAAATGGCCTCCATGGCGATGCCAGCAGCATCCTTCCCGTACCCCTTCTCGTACAGCTGCACCATGGTGCGGCCGCTGTAGTTCTCCGGGGGGGTGCAGGGCATTCAGGCGGCGAGTGTGCGTGCGCAGCTGCTCCACGGCTCCGGCGCGGAACGTGTCGCAGGCGGCAATGAGGACACTGAACCCGTTTTCCATCAGCCAGAAAGAAATCTAAGAGAGAGGCGGAGGAACGTTACATCAACCCACGGACATGTATATGTGTGCATATGAAGCTTTGCCATTGGGCCTTCTAACCAGGTACTAGCGGAGGTGGACAAAATAAAGTCCCGATCTGGTCAGTTAGTTGCCCCAGCCTTTTTGCAGAGTCAGAATCATCGTTACAGTAGTCACTATAAGAAAGTATAGTGGGCCCTCAGTATCTGCTGGGGATCTGCTCCAGGGCCCACATTTCATGAATAATGAAATCAGAGGTGTGTGTGTGTGCGCGTGTGTGCGTGCTATGTGGCACTGCAATTAGTTACTTGGGGGCTGTGCCCAGCCCTCCTGAGATCACATGCAGCCTTCTGGCCTCCTCAGAAACCTTCCCCTGAACATGAAAGGAAAGCCCTTCCCTTACCTACTGGGGTAAACAGAAGTGCCTTCCAGCCACTCTCCTCCCACAGGCTCGGCATCCACAGATTTCAAAACTGTAGGCTCGATATTCGTGGATAAGTAGGGCCCTCTAGGAATCGGGAGTCGCTCCCTTTAACCCTCTGAGTGCCGGCTAACCAAGAAGAAAAGCTCTTTGCAGAGGAATTGGGAGGGGGGGGGAGGGAGAGTGAAGTGGGCGGAGTCAGCCCTAATTTAAACTAGTGGGACTGAGTTCCCCCGGGTTCCCCCTGCATGACATCACTACCCTTAAGCATCATGGCCATACTTCAATGTGGCCTCGGGCCAAAGAGCCTGTCCACCCTGGTCTACACAGACTGGCACTGGCTCTTGAGGGCTTCAGGCAGGGCCTTTCTACCTGGCAGTGTATTCAGGGACTGAACCGGGTGTCTTCTGCAATGCCCCAATTCTCATGCAAAGAAATACCTTGGCCAAGTTAGTCGACGTCCCGACTCCGTTGACGCCACAGAAGGTGATGACGTAAGGCCGGCGGTGGCGCTGGGCGTCCATCACGTCACGCAAGACGTCCACGCGGCGCTGGGGCTGCAGGATCTGCACCAGAGACTCTTGGAGGGCCTGCTTCACTGTTGAGGTCACCGCTGGGGAACAGGGAAGAAAAGTCCATTGGTCTCTGTCCCAGCTGGAGAGCATCTCCGCTTAAGGCTCTCCTTCACACACTCTGAATTCAGAAGCCCATCAGACCAGACTGCAACACGAAGGAGCTCACGACTGCTTTCCTAAAGACTCGAGCTGCGTCTGTCCAAGGACACGGTCAAGCTCAAACACTGAGTGGGAAGAGACTTTCTTTCCCTGTCCCCTCAGGACAGGGTTCATCTTTGATGTTGTGCATGCTTTTCTGAGACTTAATGACTCCTCCCAGCAGCTGGCTGTTCAGGATCCAATGGCCCGCCTCTCCAAGAGAAAGACAACTTGGCAATCACAACCCGCTAAATCACAATTTTCAGACTTTTTTTTCATATCATGGCACACTGACAAGGTCTTAAAATTGTCAAGGTTTTTGGCAATGGGCAAGGCGCACCATGCTGCTGCTGGGGGGGGGGGGCTCACATTCCCAATGGCCCTATTAATAAATGACCCTATACTCCGGCAGCACACTGGCAGTTCACGGCACACCTCTGAGCTGCGGCACACTGGCTGAAAACTGCTGTGCGAAGTGTTCGGTCGAAAGCCATTTTTCCAGCACTCTGACCTGCAATGCCTCTCACTTCTGCCACTGGCTAAATCGCTTCAAACCTTTCACCAGATAATCTCTCAACCCCCCTCCGCTTGAGGATCCACTGCCTGCAGAGACGTCTCAGCAGATCAAGGCCCACCTGCTAGTGCCAAGGTGATCACCTGCCCTTGACAAAACGCCACAGAGAGCGCTTGCATTATGATCTCATGATGGAGGCATTCAGAACTGAAGGGGATTAAGCGTTCTTGAGCCACAGGGAGGTAATCCAGCAGCCAAGTCTGGTAGGGACCAACCAGCCACGTTAGTAGTTGCGCATTGCAACTGGAGACCGGATGAAGCAGGTGAAGGATGTGCAAGAGAAAATCATGTTTGGGTAGAGGTATTCCAAAGGAAGGGGCACTCACTGGTGAAAGTGCCCATCACTTTGCCTTCCAGCTTCTTTGCGACCGATTCACACAGCTGGACAGCAATATCAGCAGCAACATTCTTAGCTGTAGTGGGGAAAAAAGCAAACAGCAAGTCAAAACTTTAATGCTGCTGGCAGAGGAAATTTGGTCAGAGGAAGTCATGAGGATTTGTTTACATGCTCCAATATGATGCCGGGGGGGGGGGGGTTAAGACCTGTAGCCCATCCATCCCTCCAAGTACAAGCTTCAGAATTGCAACTTCTAAACATCCACCACCACAAAGAACCCAGGTTGGCTAACAGGCATGTTATTTTTACGGTCCCCACAAAACATACCAATAAGGTGATCCTTCATCTTTTCCAGAACAGAGTCCATGTCCTCTCTGGTCAAGCTTTTGGAGCCCACAAGGCCTTTCAGCATCCCGAACATGCCTCCGAGGCCACCTTTCTTAGCACTGGGAACAGTTTTAGGAGGGAAAGCAGCAATTAAAAAAAAAAAACACCCGGTAGGCTCAAAGGCAGTGTTGCTGCATGGCAAGATCAGTCGGCAGGGAGCAAATAAGAGGTTGGAACGCACCTTTAGCAAGGCCTACAAAATTTTCAGGAGAGCAGCTGCCTGATGCAATCTCTACATCTGGCAGTGGGTATGGTAAAGAAATCGTGCCAAAGAAGAACATGTAATTCCCTTTTGATGGAATCAGCAGAAAAGCAATATTATCCTTGTGGAGGGACAACATAAAGGAGCAGGGAATGTGTTGCCAAAGGACTGAAATCGGCCCGGACAGATGTGTGCCATCCTCCCTGACTCCGAGAGTGGTCCAAACGCATTTTACGATGGCCCTTGTGTCAGCCAAACTTTGCTGGCCTACCTCCATATTAGTATTGCACCCACAGAGACTATAAATTATTTTATCACTCAGAAAAGGAGATGGAATACCGAAGCCTCACCTCCCACTTGAAGAGTTCTGGACCACCTTCTCCTCTTCTTCTGGTTCTTCTTCACTATCGTACTCAAGATCCCGGAGTTGGCCAGGTTCATGGTCACGATCCCCAACTATCTGAATTGGAGCATGAGAAGCCAAAGAGTCAACACGGTCCCAAGTCACATCAGAGAAGCAGACGAGGCTGCATTTGCAGTAATGCTCGTTACAACAGCAGTTAATCAAGTGGCATTTCACTGCATATTGCTTCTAAGAAGTCACAACGGCCTTTGTGAAATCAACCTTTTTCAGAAGGATTAGCAGCAATTTCAAGGCTCACGTTGAGACAGGAGGAAAAAACGCAGCATTACCGAAAGAATTCTGCTGCTCCAACAAGTCTCCCCAAAGAACTAAGAGTCACAAATTTTCGCTGCTGTTCTGAAGAGCCACACCAAGGCCTCATACAAAAGCATCACGTATTTCAGTTCTTACCAGTTCCGCATCGTATTCTTCCATGGGGCAAGTATCGGCGTTTCCATTGGTAGTCGAGTTACTATAATCAAGTACTTTGGCATTAGAATTCCCCAGATCCCAAACTCTGGGCTTCTTCCCCTTCTCTTTCTGCGCGTCCTGCTTTGGAGACTTGCTAGAGAGGCAGAACAGAAGCTCCATTAGACTTAAGTGGCGAGAAGAAAAAAGATGGACACACTGCGGCTCTCAATAACCTGCAGAAGTGAACCCCCTTCTGGGAGAGGCAGAGGAGATTCAACACACACTGTTTCATCCGTCAGCCACGTTCTCACTTACTTGAACTTCTCTCCTCCTTTCAGGCGTTTTCTAAAGAACTCCTCCCGGTTCTTTTGCAGGATCTCATCCTTGGTCAGTTCTTCCCTGTCTCCAGCTGCAACAGGTGGGTCCTGCTTAACAGCTGGGGCTGCTTTGGGGGCTGTAGCTGCTTCCCCTCCTGAAGCTGAACAAAACAGCACGGCTCCAATAAAAACACAGTTTTTGAGAGACGAACAGAGGGGTCAAATGCTGGCCTGCCAATCCCCTAATGGCAATGCTGACCTACCTTCTTTTTTGGAGCCTTTGTTTTTCTTGTTCTTTGTTTTCTCTTTTGGTTTCTCCCCTCGGGTTTCTATCATCGACTTCACAGTTTTTTGGGATTTTGCCGACTGCTCAAATGTCTTCATGGCAGTGGGAGCTCGGACTTTACTGCTCTCCTCTGCTTCCCTGGTCACCAAAGGGGGAAAAAAGAGGGGCACAGCATTCTTAGTTGTCACTTTATGCACTATTGCAGTTTATACTTTTTGATGCTGCGGTCTTCTTATTGCCATCTCAGATTTCATTTGTAATCCACCTTGAGAGGTCTTTAACATAAAGAAGTGGGGTGCAATATTTTTCTTTAGTCAATGTCATAAATCGTACCATGCACTTTTCTGCATGGATTTTGCTTTTCTAATCACCGTCTCCTCCTTATCACTTTTAAAGACCTGATCTGGATTTAAGTGGCCAAGCTTCCTCCCTTGCTATTAAGCAAGGAGCCGTCAACTTTTTCTAGGGGATAGCCACTGGCCATGTCCTGTAATCCACAGCAGGCCTGCTTCAAACTGTAACTGAATACTAGTCTGGACCCTCAAATTGCCTGGGAACAGTTTACTGAAAGCATGGTAAAACATACAGCCAAGACAAATAAAGGATTTAGCAAACAAACTTTGTTGCAGCAATTACACCTGCTGCAACAAACATAATATCCTGATGTTCTGTCATCACTACCAAGTCAGTTCCTCAGCCTGTACCTCCAAAATTCAAGACATTTTGGACAAGAAAGCAAAACATGGAACTCGATAACGGACAGGCATTGTCCCATTACCGTAGGAGACGTAAAAAATCTTCTTTAAAATCAAAGGTGCCACCGAGTAGCCCAAGAGTTCCTTTCTGTTGGAACTCATTGCGATATTTATCTCGGAACTCCTTATGGACATCGTCTATCAACTTATCCACGTAGGTTAAGGTCAGAATTTTCTGAAATCCAACCTGCAAAAAGAACCAAGTTGTTATTAGGAGAACAAACAGTAACTGTGTAGTAATCCACTTGAAAAAAGACCATCTGTACTGTGTACCAAAGCCTTGATGCTGTTCCTAAACAGATGTTATTATTCAACTATGGAACAAGATTTCTGCGGTGTTGCAATCTTGATAAGGGGTGATGCAAGACTCTGGGACAGCTCTTTGGAGTATCCCAAATGAAAGGAAGTGTATGGAACAGTTTCCAACAATAGAGCAATAAGAAGAGAGAAAAATAATAATCTTTTAGCACTATTTCTGCAGAGCATTTGAAAGCAGTTTCTCCTCCACTTTGCCTCTTAAAGAATAGCTCACTTACCACAAAGACAAGTTCAAACTGATTGTCCAGCTTATATTTCAGAGTAAGAGCTTCATGGTTGAACGAGTTACTTCCACCTCGCTCCTGAAAAGATGGAGAGAAATATTAAACCTGGACCTGACAAAAGGTAGAAAACCTGCACTATGAAAATAATAGAAATTAAGCTTCAACTGCTTTTGGTACATAAAAAGGCTCATATCCTACTTCCTGCTGTATGCTTCTACCAGCAGGAGGGCTACAAACTATTTCAGATTGCAGGAGGAAATGGCAAACCTTCAGGTGCCCAAGCAACCACATTACTTTAGATTTTTTTCAGACCTGCTTACAAGTGGCTATTGTTCCAAGGTACCCACTCTGTGTCACAGTTAATGCAGTTAATGCGTTCTACTGCGATTCACTGAACAATATGGTTTCTAGCACAATATAACTTTAGACTTGGTTGTAATGATTTAGTAGCCATTTGTCCCCAGCTCAATGGCCTCCATCAAATATTATCTATATTCAGCTTCTTTATTGTGGTTGTTAGAACAGGGCTTTTCAACCTTTTTTCTGGCATCATCACCAGAGACAGTGGCACAGGAATAGCTAGTTGGCCCCACAATTGGGGGCTACACTCTACAGTCTCCTGACTCTTCTGGAGAGCCAAACATTTGCAGAGCCACATCTTGCCCACCAGAATATAACTGGTCCAGCACTCTCCACATTCAGTGGTTTGGGTTAAGCAGGGCAATGCCACATGGTCACTAAGATCAAGTACCATCTTAATATCAAAAGTTGAAAAGATACGGCAGTGAAATTCATGAACCAAGAATCTGAAATAAGGACTGCGATCTTCTGAAGTGATACCATATGGCAACCCATATGCATGAAAAATGACTTTTCATTTCATGAAAAATGACTTTACTTAGAAAGAAGTTATGGGCTGTAGCTGTCCAGTATTGATCCTGGGATCCAGTGCTGACCCTGAGACCTGAACATCTAAAGTTTAGGTCTCACCAGCTTCACAAAATAGGGTGGGCTTAGTTAAATCAATCTTTTCCAGCCTCAATGCTCTTATATTTATAAAGAGAAAATATGAGGCAACTAAGAGTGGCCTAAGCATCAACAATAAAAAGATCAATTTATATTAAAAGGCAGTTTATACCAACCTTGGAAACAGCGACATCCACAACACAAGGCAGATGCCCCAGCCATGCAACTTAACGTTTAGTGCATGATAAAACTTTGAACTGCTTTATGCTGAAGCTCTGCGATTCACCTGCTTGAATCGTCTCCTGGTTTACGCTTCCCCGGTATCGTCTAACAAATCTACCACAATCCTCAAACAGGATATTGCAGTGTCTGACCTAATAAGGGTTCTTAGTGGATCGGAAGACAGCAGGCCGGGACTAGAGGTCAAGATGCCCCATATACAAAAACATTGCTAGAACTGGGGACACACACCCCCAAGTCTCCACCGCTGGCCTCATCCTAGTCATGCTTAATGGGGGGGGGAATCTCATTACTAGACATGGAAACCCTCAGCTCAGAGGAGTCTACTTTGGAGTAAAGAGGCCCAGGACTGCTGCTGCACTCTACAGATTGTGTTACACTCAAGGATTTGATGGCTCCCTCCTTTTTAATCAGGAGCCTGCAGAGATGAGCTCACTTGTCATGACAAAGAGCCTCACGGTGGGGGGGGGGAGGTCATAAGAACATAAGAAGATCCCCACTGGATCAGGCCAAAGACCCATCTAGTCCAGCTTCCTGTATCTCACATGAGCTTACTTGTCATGACAAACAGCCTCACGCCCAAAGGGCCCACCAGATGCCTCAGGGAATACACAGAACACATGCATTTCGTTGCTACTCCTCTGCATCCGGCACTCCGAGGTAGCCTATCTCTAAAATAAGGAGGTTGCACTAACCATCATGGCCTGTGGCCTACGATGGACTTTTCCTCCAGAAATCTGCCCAGGCCCCTTTTAAAGGCACCCAGATGCCATCACCACCTCCAGTGGCAAGGAGTTCCAAGGAGGAGGGCGCTGGGGGGGGAGTGGGGGAGGGGGGCTCACCTGGAGGAGGACCGAGCGGATAAGCGCGTTCACAGGGGCAGTGCAGGCCGCCGCGGGGCCGCGCACGCCCTGGAAGCACCACAGCACGAGACCGCCCTTGCTGAAGATGGTGAAGAAGTCGAGCATGGCGGAGTCGGGGGGGCTCCGGGCCGCGCCCGGAGGAGGAGGGGGAAGCGCGAGGGGCCGACGGCTCTGTGGCGCCGGGAAACCAGCCCGACTTCCTGACCCACGTCAGATTAGGCTCCGAGAGGCTGCGTCATTTCCGCCGGAAACGAGGCAGGGCCACGCTGCCGAAAAAGGGCGCGCTCTGATTGGGCCTCCTCGCCGGAACGGACGGAAGGAAGAACGGACTACGTAGAACATAGAGAGGAAAAGAAAGAGCGGCCCGGCCTGGTCTGCGCTTAGGTGTCAGTGGCAGGCCAAGCCACGCCCCGCTCCCAGAGCTGATTGGCCTGTGCGAGAAAGGAAAAAAAAAAAATCCCGGTGGCAAGCAGACGAGCCTTGCCGTCGCGAGGGAGGTGGAGCAGGAGCGCGGCGGCGGGTTGGCCAGGCGGGAGGGGCGGGGCCTTCAGGCGAGTGGGCGGTGCTCCCAGTTGCAGAGGCGTCCAATCGGGACGTCGGGGGGCGTGGCCGTCGTCCAGTTGCGGCCGCGGGAGCTAAAGAGCGCGCTGAATCCTCGCCCGGGGGGGCAGTGCGTGCACCGTGGGGATGCTGCTGGCGCGGGGCTGCCGGTTGCCTTGGGGGCCGCGTCCCCTGCTGGCCGCCGTCCGGGCTCTCTGCAGCCCCACGGAGCCGCGGCGGCCCTTCCGCGCTGGAGGCGCCCCCTGGAAGAGCCGCGACCCCTTCCAAGGTGAGCGAGGCACGTGCAGTAATGCAGAGCCGGCTCTAGGACGCATGCTTGCGGGGGGGGGGGGCACCACCCTCCCTGCGGGTCCCCCGCCCCACACGCACCAAGAAAAGCACTCGTGGTGCCAGGTGTGGCACCTGGAAATAGTTGGTGATGGCATGATGGCATCGCCACCAACTGCTTCTAGGAGGCCCCTTTTGGGCAGTTTGGAGGCGGGCGCGGGGAAGGTAAAGCTGATCTGCTTACCCCACTGACTTGCCGTTCAGAGAGATCCTGGCTGCAGCAGCAGGCAATGTGCTTGCTGTGCTGTTGTGGGGCCCCCCAAAACGCGGGGCCCAATGTGATGACATTGATCACATTGGCTTAAGGCCGGCCCTGCACTTATGCACCGCAAAGCAAGTCAAAAAAGGTGGGCTCGGTGCTTTCCCCTTTTATTCCCATCGCGAATTCTGCTTCCCAGCGTGGATGTGCCTTGGGGGTGCAAACCGAGCTTGCCAACCCTTTCCTCGGTTTCTTGGGGTGTGGAATTCAGCAGCGGCCACAGGGATCCGGGGTAGACTTGCCAGGTTTTCCAAATGACAAGAAGGGACAAGAAGGGAGGTCAGTAGCCCCCAAACGTTTTTGATTGTCAACTCCTTGATCTACTGGGCCACTGGCTGTAGCTCCTCATTAGGGCTACAGTGCTACAGTTGGACAGGGCGATGAGTTTTTCACAAGGGTTCTTCGGCTTTCTGAGAAGCCACAGCTCAGCTTGGGAACCACTGATGTAGGACGTACAAGGATTTCTCTGCAGATACACATAGATAGCGTTCCCCAAAAGGTTCGTTTCATCGGTAAGATGCTGGCTTTGTTTTCCTGCCCAACAAGCATTGTCTGTGCAGGTTTTTTCAGTAGTTTGGTATATGTGTATGGGGTTTTCTTACAGAATTTGAGAAGGAAATGGTCAAGTTCCGTGACAAGCTGAGAGAGGCCCTCCCTGGCAGCGACTGGAGCCCCTTTGTTGTTTCGAGAAACCTCCCTCCTGAGCAGGCTGATATAGTTATTGTCGGGGGTGGAATAATGGGCTGGTCCATTGCCTACTGGCTGAAGATGAAAGAACCACAGAAAAATGCCCTTCGAGTGGTGGTGGTTGAGCGGGACCTCCAGGTGAGTCACCTGAGAGATAACCAGGGATCTTCCTTGGGGAAGAGGTTGAGTATCTGGCTTGTTGATGCAATCTTTCATTCCCTTTCAAAAAGATGAATTGCAGTAAGGTGTGTTGTAGGTGTAACAAGAAGGTTGTTTCGTGTTTTACATGAAGAAACGGTAGCTAAAACTTAGTGTCTGTTGATCTTCACAATGGTAATTCTAAGACATAAGCCCAGAAGGAGAAATAGCTTTATTACAAGCTGCTTCATGGAATCCTGATCTTTAGTTGGCAAGGTGTTTATTGCCAGAAATCAATAATGCCGTTTAATGAAAAACAAGGGAAACAGGGGGCAACCATGTGAGACGAAATTGAGACTTTGACACCCAGTGTTGCTGAGTCATTGGAATAGATTTCCAAGTAGTTACTGCCACCAAGCATTCTCTTTTCTGAAAGTTATCCTGGGCATAAAACGATGATCAAAAACAGGTTTGAGTTAATTAGAATTACAAATGGAAAATAAGAGTTAGTAAGTTTTGCATACATGACAATTAAGTAATGTTAAAGTCAATTTATAGATGGTATGCAAACACCAATATAGGTAAGACAATTATGCTGTAATCGGTGTGGACCTTTTGTGTGGACCTTTGTACCCCTTCCTTATGTATTATCTTCCCTAATGCCCATATATATATATATATATATATATATATATATATATATATATTATAAATATATAATATTTAAAAAAGGACAGGCTGTATAACATTTAGCCCAGTCCTTTGCTTTTCTCTGCAAGGGAGACTGCAACTTAGTGCAGGCAATAACCATTTGCTCTTATCTCCGTTTCCTGCTCATTAAGACTGGAATTTAAGCCATTGCTCTTTATTATTCCCCGTGAAACAAACTGGCAAGTCCCTTGGATTTACATCACTCAGAGGCCAGAGAAACTGATGACACCAGCAGATAAACTGGATGAGACAAAACCTTGAGTTCAGAGCTGCATGAACTAACATAACGGAACAGGTCTTGTAGCATTCCCCTTCCCCTCCCCTGTTAATGCACAACACATGAGGATAAAGCACCTGCTTTCACTCTAAAAGCAACCCCCTGTTCCACATTATGTACAGGTTCTGGGAACACTGGTTTGACCACTACCATTAGAGCAAATCTTGGTTTAGTATCCTGGTTTGTTTGATTCACTTCTCAAAATGCAGTTTCTTTAGTTTTAGGTAGCATGGAATGGCATTTTGTGTTAAAGTGAAAGTAAAGAACATTCATTCATTCTCCTTTCAGGTGGGGGAGGGAATAAACCCATGCATAAAACTATAGTGCTTTTAGGCTCATGGTTTAGTGTTGTAGCTAGACTGACTCACAGAAATATCCCCCTCTGAACCACTGGTAGAGGATCTGAAGCACTATGTTCTGTCCACCCCACCCCCCGTTTTTCATAGTATTTTGGACCTGAGCAGCATAGCTAAATCTCACCATCCTTTTCTCTCCTCTACCTTCTCTGCAGTACTCCAAGGCATCTACGGTGCTCTCCGTGGGAGGGATACGGCAGCAGTATTCGATGCCAGAAAATATCCAATTGAGCCGGTTCTCTGCAAACTTCTTGCGTTTAGTCAATGTATGTGGCACTTGCTGGGCTTTTTTTTTGCAGGATCTGTGGGTCATTTTGGTTTGCTTGGAGTACTGCTTGTCTTCCCCCCCCCCCCTTGGGTGCAATCCTAACCTGCAGGTATGGTTAGGCCAGCAAAGTTTGGCTGGCGCAGGGAACACCGTAAAGTATGCTTGGACCACGCTCAGAGTCACAGAAGCCAGCACACAGATGTGCTCCATCCTCCCTGACTCCAAGAGTGGTCCAAACGCGCTTTATGGTGACCTTTGTGCCAGCCAAACATTGCACCACTCGAATTGCTAACAGACTGTCTTTTGTTTCCAGGATTACCTTGGTGTTGTCAACCAGCCACCCGTAGACATTCAGTTCAACCCCATGGGGTATCTCTTCTTGGCCTCAGAGGAAGGAGCTGCTATATTGGAGGAGAACGTGCAGGTTCAAAGGTACAGCTCCCTGGGGCCACTGTGGGTGGGGAAAGGAGGAGCAGTGACACAGCTATGTATACAAATGAGATCACTGGCAATGTGCCATGCCCTTCTTGACTCAAAAGCCACGGTAGCTGTCTCCCTCCAGTATCATGCACTGGTTTTTTATACTGTTTTTCTGTTCTAAGCTGTAGGCTCACAGTTCTCAAATTGTGGGTTGGTGGATCACGACCCAACTTTTGATGATTTGCCATAGATTAACCTATATGCATCAAGGGTTAAACAACCCGTTTCACCCTTGGGGAGCACTGCTGCCCAGTTACCCTTAGATTACCACAGAGGCTCGTACAGTGACATTTTCTTTCTAGGTGGGTCCAAACGCTAAAAGGTTTGGAAAGCCCTGTTACTAAAAAGGAACCACCTCCCATCTCTTTGGTTGTGGGTTCTTTCTTACCCTTGTTCTACTCACAGAGGCAACCTGAAAATTCTGATGTGACATCCATCCATTCACACAAAAATGGCACACTTCTCTCTCCCCTGCCTCCCACGCATGCTTTCAAATTATTACGTTTCGAACGAGGCTGTTTTCCCAGTTAAACGAGCCCATAAACCATTTGTTCATGTAACCAATGGAAATGTTGCAGTCCTCTTATAAGAACATAACAAGAGCCCTGCTGGATCAGGCCAAAGGCCCACCTAGTCCAGCTTCCTGTATCTCACAGCGGCCCACCAGGTGTCCCAGGGAGGCATGCGACAACAAGATGCTTGGAAGATGCAGGGAAGATGCTCTTCCCTGCAGCTCTCCTTTTCCAGGCCCCTGCCCGAATGCATTCTGACCAGAGTTCTTTGACGCCTTTTCAGGACGGAAGGAGCAAAAATCTCCCTGCTGTCACCAGCCCAACTGAAAAGGAAGTACCCCTGGTTGAATACGGATGGCGTAGCTTTGGCTTCCTGTGGTATTGAACCGTTTACTCTCCATCTGTCCTAAAGTCCTAACCCTAGGCCCACTTGCCCCAACTGTTCCTTGGCTGTACAATGTGTGATTGTTTTGCTGCTAAAGATGCAATGCAATAGCAGACAAAATAGCTTCCAGAGTGGTTGGCAAAGTGCTATGGAGGCCACCTGGTGCCAGGGCTTCAGCTTATCCATCAGAGAACTTTGGTGGTTCGTAGCCAGGCAAAAGCTAAGAAACCCCATTTGCTCCTCAGAGGATGTGTTCAAGCTCCCATGTAATGTGCAGACCCCTTGAACGTCAAAGCCGGCTGAGGCTAAACTGGAATTTGCATCTGGCAATTTGCTTCTTGCCCTTCAGGCCTTGAAAACGAGGGATGGTTTGACCCTTGGCTTCTTCTCAACGCCTTCCGGAAGAAGGCCCTCTCGATGGGCGTCTACCAGAGCAACGGAGAAGTCATATGTGAGTGTTCCCACCTTCGTTTCCCTGGCACAGGCCTGTATTACACTAGGTGCTCCATTCTGAAGTCCTGCAGAAGGCTGCTGGTGTACGATTTCCTACTGGGAAAGGAAGGAATTGCTTGAGGGGAAAAAATGTTCTGTATTTTAATACAGAATGTATTAAATGTATGTAATAGTCCATTGATACTGTTTGCTGGGTTTTGTTGCGCTATACTTGATGAAGACAAGAGAGAATCCCGAGTAGGTTGAATGTGGATTGAAAACAGTTTGGTCCAGCAAAGTTATTGGAGATAAAATGGTGTGTGTGTGTGTGTGTGTGTGTGTGTGTGTGTGTGTGTGTGTGTGTGTGTGTGTGTGTTGAGGGAGGGAGAAAGAGCAACACCAGCTTTCTTTCCACAGGATTCTGCATGTGTCTGCTTGCCCCAATCCAACAGTGTTCTGAGCACTTTGCATTTCTTTATTCATATCTATGCTAAGAAAAGAAATGATGGACTTGAAGCCACTGCTGTAATGGGAGGCAGAGAGTAGATCTGCTTTCTGCAACTCGGCAGGCTGTCTGGTTCTTTTCAATCAATGGATCTTCTCTTTACTCCCTGCTCTCTGTCCATCTTAATGTGCATTTTGAGAGTTGAAAAACAGAGGGAGAAACAGGCACTCCAGTTCCACCAGTCCAGGCTGGGCAGTTTTCCTTTTCTATAGTGAGTTCATGTGCACATTTCACCTCAAGCAGTTGGGAATGTTCCTTTTTCATGGTGGCTCAGTTTCATAGATTCTCCGTATATTTCTTTTTCTTCCCCCCCCTCCCCACCAGCTTTCGACTCGGCTTTCAGAGAACTGATTACGTCTTATGGGGAGGTCATTAATTTCTCCCGTATCAAGTATGTCATGGTAAGTGGTCTTGCAGGATGCTTTCGTGGAAGCAAGCTGAGTGGTTGAATGAGAGGCTCCAAGATTAAAACTCGCTGGCAGCCCTGGGTGAGAAATCGTCTTACAGCTAACGCTGTGCAAGAGACATTGGGCATGCAAAGTCTGTGTGGAGCTCTGCAAAACCAGTGAGAAAACGAGTCCCGATGTGTCTTTTGTTCCTGAGAGGGAACAGGTGGAGGCGGGCTGGGAGGAAAAAATAAAAACCCTAACCCTTAGCAGACAACAAGAACTGACAGCATTCACTTTGGACTTTTGCTTTGCCTGCTGCCCTCTAAAAAACCTGCATCCGCACACGAACGGGCAGGAAAAACTCACCGTCTCCTCCTCGTGTCGTTGTCTAGGTCCAGATGCCAGACAGTCTCGAATATACCACAATACAGTGTTCCATCGTGGTGAATGCAGCAGGAGCCTGGTCCGGGAAAGTGGCAGAGATGGCTGGCATCGGAACTGGGCCACCAGACACCATGTTGGGGGTCAAGCTTCCAGTGGAACCCAAGAAAAGGTGCTGCGTTTATCCATTTATTGTGTTCCATGCGGTATGTGCTTTTTTCGAAGGAGAATGCCCTCCTCCTGCTGTGATTTTTTTAAAAGGATGATGATGATGGCGGCCCCCACCACAGAGGGCTGGGGAAAGCTGTGCATGGCCTCCCTGGTCCTCAGAAGGCTTCCTGAAGCCTTCCAGAGGCCGTAAACTATCACTTCCTGTTTTTGGCCGAAAACCAGAAGGGATGGTTTTTGGTCTCCAAAAAGGGCTTCTGAGGGTTGGGACGGCTGTGCATGGCCTCTCTGGCCCGCAGAACACCTCTCAGGGGTGGCGGCAGCAGGCATGGGGGGCAGCCCCTCTAGGTGGGAGATGGCACCCTTGGAGTGTTCCCCCGGGCGCCAACCACCCCAGGAACACGACTGCTGCTATTTAGAATGTGAAAAAGAGGTAGCACTGTGTCCCACAAGGACTCACCATCTACAGAAGAACACACCAGCATTGGCAATTGGGAGGGATGCGGTGGTGGGATGAAACCGGAAAGGAGGTTTGCCTGCTGGGCAAGAGACCACCGGCCAAGGCCCTGAGTCTTCGAGTTGTTCCGTTCCAAGTTAGACGGACCAATGGTGCGACTCTCATGTGTGATTGTTTAAGGCATTCTTAAGAACTGAAACGCAAGGCTGTTTTTTGCCTCGAAGTGTCAAGCGGCAAGTTCTTGGGCTCGTCCGCATTGTGGGCCAGTCTTTCTGGCTCTTCCTTTCTTTGCCGTGGGCAAGTCTGATACTTGGAGCGTTGTGAGCAAAGTATCACTTTGTCCTCCTCTCGCCCCTAGGTACGTCTATGTGTTTCACTGCCCGAATGGGCCCGGCTTGGAGTGCCCCATGCTGATTGACACCACTGGAGCCTACTGTCGAAGGGAAGGCTTGGGCGGGAACTACCTCGGTGGTCTCAGCCCTGAAGAAGTGAGTTGAGAGCCAGCCAAGAGAAAGCTTGGCAGGCAGAACAGCCCTCCCAGGCAGGGCAAATTGGTGATTTTTTCCCATGTGGCACTCCTTCACTGACATATAGGAGGACATGAAAATGAAAAGGGCAAAAATGCCTTATTTGTTGCATATTAATCATACCCTTGCTCAAAAGTGCTTGGGGCACACATGGGTTTTTTGCCACCCAAATGTCCTCACGTCAGTCTGGTGTGATAGCTGTGATTCTCGATGTTTTTCTTATGGCACAGGCTTTTTTCGTGTTGTTTTTCTTCTCATTGACCTCTATGGTCTTCTCTATGGCCTTTGCCTCTTGTGATGTCACTTCCTGCCACTGCTGCTCTGTTTTTCTCTGTTCTTTTCCCCAGTGGAGGAAGAGAAACCAACAACAAGAACATACGAAAAGCCTTGCTGCATCAGGCCAACTGCCCATCTAGTCCAGCTTCCTGTATCTTGAAAATCTCAGGGCTAGAGTGAAAGAGTGCTTGGCCCAAGGGCACCCAGCGAGCTTCATGCCTGACTGGGAATTTCTACTGGGTCTTTCCGCCCCGCGTTCCACTCTACTCCACCCTGACTGTGACATCCTCTTGTCAACTCTCTTCTCAGGAGGAAGAACCAGATGCCCAGGATCTAGAAGTTGATAACGAGTTCTTCCAGGAGAAAGTCTGGCCCAAACTGTCCCACCGGGTGCCAGCTTTTGAATCCCTGAAGGTAACGTGATAGTCGGAGAAGAGGTGGCGGGTTCAACTGCCCTCTAAGGGCCAGTGTGGACAGAACGTCCCAGTCACCTAATCACAGCACGGTGATTTTCCTTGCAGGTTTTTCCTGTGGGGTTCTTCTGACCTCTCTTTTCTATTTTGAAGCCAGCTGTGAGCTTACTCATCCTCTTAGGTCATCAGAGGGTGTCCTTTTAACTGTGTTGCCATTGAAAGAGGCAAGAGGGAAGGTGGTGAGAAATAGGGGTGGCACTTCTTGGGGGTGGCACTGTTTGTGGAATACCCTCCCCTTGGAACTAAGAGCATCTCTCTCTCTCTCTCTCTCTCTCTCTCTCTCTCTCTCTCTCTCTCTCT
>JAJKFI010000102.1:3484188-3517783 GCA_029204185.1 Lerista edwardsae | reverse complement strand
TCTCTCTCTCTCTCTCTCTCTCTCTCTCTCTCTCTCTCTCTCTCTCTGAGAAAAGTGACCCCTCCTCCTAGCTCTTGCTTGCTGAAGAATAGAATGTGAAAGAATAGAATGAAAAAGAGCTCTCTCTCTCTGGAGTTGTTTCAACGGAATGTCTTCTTATTTAAGGTGTTCGATTGCTGACATGATAGGCTGTGACCACCCACCCGCCTGTGTTCACCAGTTTTTCCCTCTGGTAGGTGAAGAATGCTTGGGCCGGCTACTACGACTACAACACCTTCGACCAGAGCCCTGTGATCGGCACACATCCGCTGGTGGAGAACCTCTACTTTGCCTCGGGCTTCAGTGGGCACGGGCTGCAGCAGTCGCCGGCCGTGGGCGAAGCCGTGGCCGAGCTCATCCTGAACGGCAAGTACAAGGCCATCGACCTTGAGAAATTCTCCTTCAACAGGCTTATCAAAGGAGAGAAGGCTTTAGAGAGGAATATTATCTGAATGCATCCGAGAGTCCAGAATCCATTCTGAGGGTAAGTCCAACTATTTCCCCTTTCTTTTTCCCCCAGATAGGTGCCCCCAAGGGACTTGTGCCAATTTGCTTCACATCCAACTCTCTATATACTACATATAACTCTCTGTACAACGCTCTACTCCTACATCAGTGGCTCTCAAACCTTTTAGCACCGAGACCCATTTTTTTAGAATGACCGTCTGTCATAGCAGGACATGCCATCATTGCGACACCAGAGCCTGCTGCTTTCCTGAGAACGCTGCAATAAGTTGGGTTATTATTCAACTATTTTCCAATAGCAAGGTGAAACAGAAGGGGAGAAAAGCCTATTTACAATCTTGACACAAGCGAAACAACCACACAGCTCTCCCCCTTTCCAGCATCCCATCTTCCCATATTTTCAATGATGGCTGCTCTAGGTGCTTCGAGGCCCACCCGAAATCGGAGAGAAACGTGGCAGTGTTCCCGTCCCAACACTTCAGTGCTTGTGAGAAACACGGCATGAACTGGGCAGCATTAAAGGAACTAAGAGCCGAATTTTACCCAGTTTTCCAGCCCTGATGTATTTGTAACAATGGGGTGTGTATTGCGTTCTGTGGTGGAGGGGGAGTCAGGCCTCCTCAAGACAAGGGAAGGTTTGTTTGCTTACCTCGGGGCTGCTTTACAGCTGCATCAGCACCAGAAACCTGATTAGGATTGAGCCCTAAATCATCTTCAGAAACCAGAATGATTTAAGGCAGGTTTAATCAAAGGGGTTTGTGTTTTGGTGTAAATGCAGATGTCATGGAACACAGTGTGCAAAATTATTGTCCAGCTTGGCACCTATATGTGTGCGATGTATTTTCTCATTGCCTGGTAACATTTCAACGTTTTTTGCTGATGAATACAGAATAAGAATAAATTCTACTCTTGGTAGTAGCATCTACTTGCAAGGGTCCTTATCTGCTGAATGTAGTGCTCTGGCTCTTGGTATGAGATAACCCTGAGCCCCCAGTAGACAGGATACAATCAATAGATTCCTATCACTGCACACTTGACTCCTGAGAATCTTCTAACTGTTCCTTAGCAATTAGAGATTGCATTTAATTTTTGACGGTCTTTTCAGTTCCTTGGGGAATGGGTGCCAGAGGGCCAAGGTCTGCTCGGTTTTTAAGTGTTGTACAATAACTGATGACTTTTTACTCCTTGCAGGGCGAAGGTTGTCTCCCTTTCCAGCTTGCTCTGGTTGTCATCACTGATTAACACACCAGCCAGATCAAGATTGATCTGACATGGAGCCAAGATGTGGAATGTGGATTCTTTTAATGTACCACCCATGCTGGGTCCTGGACGCAGAAACATCTTCCAGCACTGGGTGAAGCCTGGTCATTGTGAAACTGCAGAAATGGAGTAGACTGCAAAAGCTACTCCACACGGAGCCAAAAGACATACAGTGTTGGACCAAGCCCAGCTTGGTCTGTTCTTCTAACTGAGGAAGAGACTAGATTCAATATGATGGACGTTCTGGCTTCGTACTACGCACAATCATGACATGTTAAGAATTAATTGGCTTTCCTATCCAAGGGCCCAATCCTATCCAACCTTCTAGGGCCAATGCAGCTGCAGTTGCAACCCCAAGATAAGAGAATGCATATTGCCTTGTGGAGACCTCCGTGACGGCCCCTCCAAGTTGCAGTAAATAGCCTGTTGGCATCGCTGCACTGAAATAGGATTTCACTGCACTGGATAGGATTGGGCTCTTAGTCATGTTGGGTAAAGAATCACTAGCCAACAGGCCCTTGTTTTTGGGGTGAACACATTTTAGAACTTTCCTCGGCAGCCCTAACGTTGAAGCTCATGTAAAGAAAAAAAATGCGCAGTACAAAGAATTAAAATAGCAGATACCCAAACTCAGTAGCCAGTTCCTTGTACAGGGTGAAAACAGCATCTGTATAAATGATACCAGTGGCTTTTGGTGCTGCAATTTCCGCAGCTTGCACAGTTGGCCGGAGCTCCAGAAGGTCCAAGATCCTACACCTCCAGAAGGTGATCCTACACCTCTGCCTGGGTTTTAAATCTAGACTTCACAGCTCATAGTCATTCTGCTAGTGTGCTTAGTGGAGTGGTCAGTATAGGGCAGACGTAGCGCTGCAAAAGGGTCAAGGAACCTCTGGCGCCAGTGTGTAGCTGCTGATTCAGCAAAGCATCCAGGCAGGTTCTGCTTTTGCAATGCGATGCCCAGCCCAATGAGCCTGAGTTGCTGATCAACTCACTGCTGGAGGGCATTTATTTCTCTTGCCTGTTCCCTGGCCAGACTTAAGACTGGGAGCCTCCTTTATTCCAAAGTGACTGGGAAGAAAAACTCCACCCAGTAATGACAGGCACTTCTTCGATTTGGAGAGCCCACATTATTTGTTGCGACAGGAACAGTGCCTCTGTGGGTCAGGAAGCCGGATGCTAGGTCTGCTTATGCAGAAATAAGCCCCTCCTTGCTAAGTTTAAATCAAGGAGGTTTACTAGCAGGAGACTGCATCCCTTAACACGCTAATGCTCGTGAGGGGAAACCAGTGGGCGGGCTTAGCCGCCATGTTAGTTAACTCAAAACAATCCTCATTCCAAGCATTTCAGATTGCTTTGCTCATACTGTTTAGCATTTAATAGTTTATTCCTTAAATAAATACTTATGAAAATAAAAACATTTGATCATGTAGACACATTATTGGTAACCTTATTATGATTTATATGCAATTACAAGGTTAAATTCCTCATAATAATATTACTGAACATACTTGCTGTCTATTTAAACTCAGATTGCACTATTTTGACAGACTTCATTGAAATCTACACAAGCAAAAATAAAACGGTCATGCCCCATAAAAAAAATTCTGTTAATGTTCAGAATTTCATAAATATTCCAGTATAAAATGAAAGGTGGAAAAATAAAGTGTGAACACAGGCATGATTAAAGAGGTTGATATTAACTTTTACACACGTGCAGGGAGATTTTCATTGGTGAATTTGCGGCAATCCTTGGTGGCAATGATCTGAGTCGCCAAATATGGCCGCAGGTGCCCCATGTGGCTGCAAGAAAATGACATCATGCCGTCTCCTGCTATTAAACCTTGGTTCAATGGCACCCCCGTGTCACGTGGGAAAGCGGCGCCACTCGTTGAAGCCACAAAAAGGAACTAGGCGGCGTCTGCATCCTCGGTGGAAAGAGTTGATTTATGAGACGCAGGCAGTGGATTTTCAACGCGTCGTGCCTGCTTCTGAGCAAGGCAGGGATGGCAGAAATTTACTTTGAAGGAATTGTGATGATTGTGCATTGAAGCGCTTGCAAACATGGGTGTCTAGCTGGGGAGTCCGTCCAAGGGACAGCGGGACAGCTTTAATGCACAGCTGCATCTTATCCAGTCGACTGAGTGGGAAAAGGGAGGGGATGCATTTGTGCACTGGGGACACGGACCCCCGCATACTAGGCGCGCGTTAATGCCGTGCGAAGCGTTGGGATGCGGGGCAGACCCGTGGTCCCGAGCCGCCCCTGCTTTGCGGTTTTTAACCAGCAGCCCCCTTTTTAAAGGAAGAAACGCCCCCCCTCCTACGTAATCCTGCCTTTTACGCCCCCGAAGTTGTGCCGCTCCGCTCCCAGAGCTTCCACGAGACAGCGCCATCCTCTTCAGGCACATTTACTCAGAAGGAAACCCCGCTCTCTTTAACGTGCCCGACTCCCAGGAAAGTGCGCGGCGAAACAAAACTGCAGCCCCCCCCGGAACGACCGGATCCTGGGTCTCCGCGAAAGAAGCTCTGATGCTGCGAGTTCCTTCCACGGGGCTTACTCCCGAGTAGGCACGAGCGCCTTCCAGGCGCCTCCTATTCTATTTTATTTTATTTTTGCAAAGGTGTGTTTTGTTGGCGATCCCCGGGGATAGGCGCCAACCCAGCTCGGGGAGCGAGCACCGGGGAGGGTCCGCGAGATCGCGCGCATCGTGCAAAAAATAAAATAAAAATAAAATTAGACACTTTGCAAACGTTACAGGCGCAGCGTCAAGCCGCAGCTTTCCTTCGGCCTTGCCCACAGCGGAGGCGGGCACAGGGGGTCGCCCTAGCGAGCGGCTGCTTCCTTGATGCGCACACGCACCCACCCGCCCCCCGGAAGAAACGCTTGCAAAAACTTCGTGCCTCCTTCCGAGAAGCCGCTCCGAGACTGGTGATACTTTTACATCTTTTTTTCCTTAAACCTTCCAGCAAACCTTAAACTTGATTCCCGGAGAAATCTGCCCTGCTCTGGATGCGGATGTTTAATTCTTGTCCATTGCAACGAAGACTTTCCCTCTGAGCGCGTCTGCAGACCGCGCGGTGCCAAAGCGGGTCGCTGGTTTCCTTCCGCAACGGAAGATCGACAGCACCATCCTAGGCACGTCTGTTCAGAAGGAAGCTCCATTGTGTTCAGTGGGATTTACTCCCAGGAAAGCGTCGCAGTGCTGAAAATGCGAGTCTGAAAATTAAGTGTTCCCCGCTTCAATTGTGTGTGTTTTCATTTTTGAGCTTGCTTTGTTGGATCATTGTTGAACTTGCTTACGCTTGTAGAAGTGATGGTCTCATTTTACTTTCCTCTTCTTGAGGTCGCAGGTAGTTGACTTCACACATCAAGAGTGGGCCGGACATCTCAATCTACAAAGACAGATGTGGACGATTCTCCATTGAAACTTCCTGCTGATATGGCAGGTCAGTGAGCTCTGTCAATTCGTCCGTCTGTCCGTCGGTGAGTGCAATCCTAACCTGGAGTTCGGCCGGCACAGTTAGGCCAGCCAGCTTTGGCCGGCACAACCGCCGTCGTACAGTATGTTTGGACCACTCTCGGAGTCATCTTCCCTGACTCCAAGAGTGGTCCAAACACACGGTGTCCGTGTGCCGTCCAAACTTGGCTGGCCTAACTGTGCCAGCCGAACTCCAGTTTAGGATTGCGCTCTATGTGTATGTGTTCAGATTTCATTTCAAAAGTGACATTTTATTTCACTTTTATTACCTATTTTTCACATTTTGCATGAACATATGTCCTTCTTTCTCTTAAAAACTCTGACTTGGAGATTAATATTTTTCCTAAACAGATGGATACAGATGAATCTGTTTCCTAAACAGATGAGTGCCAGGTGCAAGGGTTGCCACAGTATGCAGGCATCTTGTTGTCTCATGTGCTCCCTGAGGCATCTGGTAGGCCACTGAGAGATACAGGAAGCTGGACTAGATGAGCCTATGGCCTGATCCAGCCGGGCTCTTCTTATGTTCTTGAGGCCCAAATTGGGTTGCAAGTTATTATTTACCTCAGAATTTTACCTCAGAATGCCAGGTGCAGGGAGTGGCAGTGGGATGTAAGTATCTGGTTGTCTTGTGTGCTCCCTCAGGCAGCTGGTGGGCCACTGTGAGATACAGGAAGCTGGATTATGGTGTACACCTATGATGTACCTATGGTGTAATCCATCAGGTCTCGTTATGTTCTTTGGTAAGGTCACACCTCATCTTGACTAGCCACCTGTGTTTATCTCAGAATTTACCTCAGAATGCCAGATATAAGGGAGTGGCAACAGGATGCAGGCATCTTGTTGTCTCATGTGTTCTCTGAGGCATCTGGTGGGCCACTTTGAGATACAGGAAGCTGGACTAGATGGGCCTTCTGTTCTTATGTTAATTTGCTTTCATGCTCCACTGGGGCACTTTAGGCATTTAACTAGATGTGTTGGAAACAGGACCCCTGGGTGAGATGGACCCATCAGATTTAGCAAGATGTTCCTTATCCCAGTGATGAAATCTCCATTGCTTAACTTGATGCAATTCTGTGTTGCTAACTTGTGCAGGCTGGTTCAAGGGATTCCTGATGAAGACCAGGAGCGGTTCAAACTCTTCAAGAAGCAACTTTAACCATTCAACAAAGCATTCGTCCTCCCCTCCATCCGTGAGAAGCTCCCGCTCGGTAACCTGCAGCTTGGGGAACGGGCCCAAACAGGTCTCTGCCACCTCCCCTGTCTGCAACTCAGAGAGCGCCCGCTGGAGAAAACCATACGACGTGTGCATCTGCCACAACGAGGAAGACCTTGGCTTTGTAGAGGGATTGGTCTCCTACTTGGAGAGCCAGCCCGAACGTTTCCGCTGCTTCCTTCAGCCGCGGGACTCTGCCCCAGGGGCTGCCATCGTGACGGAGCTCTGCGATGCCGTCCAGAACAGTCACTGCTGGGTGCTGCTGATCACGCCCAACTTCCTGAAAGATCCCTGGTGCCGGTATCAGATGCATCATGCGCTGACAGAGGCGCCCATGGCCAACGGGCGCACCATCCCTCTCTTGAAGGACATTGACCGCAGAGAGTATCCCAGGGAGCTCAGGTGCATCTATTACATCAGTGTGATGCTCCAAGAGAACAGCTTCAGGCAGGTCAAAGAAGCCGTGATGCACTGTAAGTAAGCAGTAGGGGACGCACAAGCTCCCCCCCCCCCATGGCTATTTTCTTACAGCTTTAAGACTAAGGGCGCAATCATAACCTGGAGTTAGGCCGGCACAGTTAGGCCAGCAAAGTTTGACCGGCATCAGGGCCACCGTAAAGCACATTTGGACCACTCTTGGAGTCAGGGAGGATGGCGCAGGTCTGTGTGCTGGCCTCTCTGGCTCCGAGAGTGGTCCAAACATACTTTAGGTTGTCCCTTGTGCCGGCCAAACTCTGCTGGCCTAACTCCAGGTTAGCACTGCGCCCACACTCTGCAAACAGATTCCAGTAACCCCACGAACGCGCACGCACTCCGAACACACATTTGTCTCAAAAGCCCATTTCCAGGGATGAAGAACTTGTGATTCATTTTAGCGACAATATACTCAAAATGCCTCTGAGCATACGAAGACTGCTGTTGTCTTTTCACTGAGCAAGTGGCATAAAATATCAGCCAGATATCAAATGAAGAATCCATGTGTCTTGAATAGTAAGTAAGTAAGTAAGTAAGTAAGTAAGTAAGTAAGTAAGTAAGTAAGTAAGTAAAAGTAAAAGTAAGTAACTTAGTAAGTAACTAAGTAAAAGAGATATTGTAGCACTGGAGTAGGGATAGATATCTTGATAAGGGTCTGGTTCTGAATGTTCTCTCTTAGCTCACTGGAGGTGGGGGTGGGAAACCGCTGGGACTCTGTGCTGATGATTGTGAAAGTTGGTTGCACAAGGACCAGTGATGTCACAGTGGCTTAGCTTGCAAAATGTTGGTGCTGGGTTTTTGAACCATTAAGAGAAAATGTAAGGCTAGGATTGAGCCTTTTGTAACTCATAATTCTCCCTCTTTTCCCCCCCATATCTTTCAGATCTGCAGGACCTCTGTCAAAATACAAGCAGTGACAACTAACGGAACCTGGGATGGTTAGAAATGCGGCTGGCCAGAACTAGAACATGTTTGTCCACAGGGATTTGTTGAAGGAGAGTTCCAATACAGTGTCCTGTTTTGTCTCCGCACTGAAGAGCTACTTTCATAGTGATCCCACATTTAAAGTTCTCTCTGGAAGAAAGCACTTATTTGCCATACTTCTGGCATGCTCTGTACATTGGTGGCTCAACTATTGTAGTGGAGGTGGGAGGGCAGCACTGTCAGAAGAACGCAATCCTAACCTGGAGTTAGGCTGGCACAGTTAGGCCAGCAAGGTTTGGCCAGCACAAGGGAACACTGTAAATCGCGCTTGGACCACTCATGGAGTCAGGGAGGATGGTACACGTCTCTCTCTGTGTGTGTTTAATGTTAAATGTTGTAATGCTTTTGTTTTTTGTATTGTTTGTTACATCATACTTTTATTATGTACATAGCTCTGTAGGCTGCCTTGGGCACTTGCTTTGGCATGGGGAAGGCAGTGTATAAACTCGTCAGATAAATAAAATGCTTTAAATTCCAGCGTTTCTCGGCCGTCCTGTATTTTAGCAACAGTCCAGTTAGGTTTTTTTTTCCCCTCTGCTTTAGGAAACAAAATCATGATTTATTTATTTTGCAAAGAAAAGGAACAGCTCTAATTCTGGCTATTGAGCTAGAATTGTTGCTGCGATGCTCTTATTTGATATACTTCCGCCACTTCCCCCCTACCCCCCGCACATTGAGACGTCTAAATCAGAACCGGAAGCGAAACTAGGATTATTCGCTCTTTGGTGTAACTGTACTGCTTTGGGTTTGGAACAAGGAGGTTTTGTTTGGAACGCGACGGCACAGCTGTACGCACGCGCACATTCCCTTGGGCCGTTCCCCTTCCCCGACTTGCTTGCAGCGACCTCCAGCCAGCAGAGGGCGAGAGTGAGAGGGGGCGTCACGTGATCTCGACGGTACAAGCCCGAGCCTTAGAAGGCAGCTGCGCATGCGCGCGGTTTCCCGCCTCCCCCTGTCAGCTTCACACAAAGCGATGGCGGACTCCGTTAGCGTCAAGAGGAAGCGTGAAGAGGCAGATGGGGAGAATGGGGTTAACGTGGCTGAGCAGGCAGGCAGCACCGCCACCAGCTTCCCTTTGTCGGAGATGTCGGTGCGGCGGATACTCAGGGAGTCTGCGCGGGACAAAACGGTTTTCTTACACGGACAGGTACCGGGACCTACCAGGGGGCGTGGATGAGTGCCCGCTCGAGCCAATCAAAATCGAGGAAGGCGGGGCTAGGGCGAATTGCATCACCTGGCTCCGCCTCTCGGGGCAGCCCCTCTCCTATAGCTCCAGCGAAGGGAAGCTGATTGGTGGAGAGAAGCGCGTACGGGGGACGGAATTTTTTCTGTTCTGTTTGCAAAGCAGATGCAATCCTTCTTGAGACCAATCAATAGTATTTATGTACCGCTTTTCAACACAAAGTGGTTTACAGGCAACTATCACTAGACTGCTTTTAAAAGGAATGCAGCAGAGTAAATATAAAGGTTTTGGGGATTATTATTTTTTGCAAGCTCCTTAGCCACATATGCAAAGAGTCAGCCTCCGTATTAGCTTCTCTTGCAGCAAAAACAAGGAAGGATTTTGCAGCAGCTTCAGGACCAGATTTCGCTGTTTAGTTGGTTTAATCTGACGCTTTACTGTTGTCAAGTGGACAGGGCTATCAGGTGCCTCTGACTTTATCAAACAATATAAATAGATAAATATTTATGGCATGGCATGTGTCTGGGGAAAAAAGGAAGTAATGCAAGTAGCATTTATTTCTTGTGTCTTCATCCTGTAAGAGGACACCATGCTTTGGAGCATGAGATTATGTATGAGGTGGACACTCCCCCCCCCCCCCAATACCTGGTTTTGGTGCTGTTTTAACTGATGTTATTTTAATGTTTTTAAGACATTGATTTAATATTTTTATTCACTTTGTAAGCTGCCTTGAATCCCCTTTACTGGGGAAAAAGGCAGAGTAAACTTTTTTCAATAAAATAAATATGGTGACAGCAGGAAATCTGGGTATTGGAGGACAGATGTTATTTAGAATCCTCTCCCAGTCCAGCAGGCCTCACTACAGCCATCACTGCTGCCCAGATTAGATGAAATCAGTAGCATTTATCTCTGGAAATGGGATAGATTTTCCCTGCAGGTCTTCCAGCTGCCATGACCAAATGATACTTTGCTAGCATCTAAAAATGTGTAATTTTCTATCTTTGCTGCTTCACAAGTAGATGTTACTTATTTCTGAACACAACTTTGGTCGGAGAGACTCTGAGGAACCATCTACGTAGCACTGGTATAATTAAGCGCTGTTGGTTTTATGTAGTTGCCTATCAGAACTGATGATAGTTATTACCATCTTGGGTAATATTGTTACTGCAGTTGGTACAATTATTGCTGCTGTCAGAATGATGTGACTCCTCTTTGGTTGTGGGCACTTATCTATCTGTGGATGGGAAAGAAGGGAGCCTTTGCCTGCTATGGTCAGTGCCAAGTTGCCATGTGGCTTCTCCCCACCCCAGATCTTCATGGAGTTCCAGCTATTTGCAAGGCTGGAAGTTGCTAGTTAGGGAGATCGATAGGAAAAAAGAGCCCTGCTGGATCAGGAGAAAGGTCCATTAGTCCAGGTTCCTCTTTCCCACAGTGGCCCACCAGTTGCCTCTAGGAAACCCACAAACAAGCATACTGTGCTCCCTCCACATAATAACATCCACAAAATAACATCCATGTTTCTTGGCATCTGGGGTCAGCTGAACTTTGCGGCACCTTATAGCTGTAGGGAGATTCAGATAGGTACTGTGAGTTAAAGTTAAACCCTCAGACTCAGTCTGGTGTCTTCTTTGGAGGTGGTGCAAGGGTAATAGGCTACTTTACAATGCCAGATGCAGGGGAGTGGTAGCAAGATACAAGTATCTGGTTGTCTTGTGTGCTCCCTGAGGCATCTGGTGGGCCACTGTGAGATACACGAAACTGGACTAGATGGGCCCTTGGCCTGATCCAGCAAGGCTTTTTTTTATGAGGGGGTAGGCAGGAAAGTTTTGACCATTTTTTCCCCATGGTGCAGATCAGGCCCCTGCAGCCACCAGTGGATGCTTTCCTTCCGGCTGAAAATAACTGGGAAAGGGGCATCAATCTGAATTGAGACACAATGGGTGCAAGAAATTGAACTGTCTTCTACATCGGAAGGCCCCTGTGATTCTAGATTATAGAAAAGTTACAGATGTTGACTCTAAGTCAGTGTTGGCTGTGTTATGTAGCTTGGCCTGAGCCCCCTTCCCAAGGGCAAGCTAATGAGGAGCCTCTCTCTCCCCGCATCGAACATCTTTCACCTGGTTGCAGCAGTTGTCCGGACTCTGGATTGAAGGTGTGGGTCGATGAGCTGCAGCAACCTTTCAGGATAAATGAGGGGTATGGAGGACAAACCTATTGTACCATGTCTTGGGAGGAATTTGTTGGGGCGGGGTGCACAGGTTGCAATTGTTCCATCTAACAAAAGCACTCGATACCCATCTTGAGGCTGAGATTATTTTTCTTATTAGCATATCTATTGCTTTTAGCCTGGAGATCAGTTTTTCATGTTTAGTGTTTAAAGTGGAATTGAATTGCAAACTAGCTGTTAACTCTGACGCTGTAAATAAGATAGATGGACTTGTCACTCAGCAGCCATAAAAATGGGAAATTTGCAAGCACTTCTTTTTTTAATTCAACATTTACAGCTGTACAGTGTTGGTTAGGCAGGTCTTCCTGAGTGTGGGGATACAGTTGGGCTAGTTCTTTTATCGCCCGCCGTAAATCCGCTCTGAGATAACTGAGGCACATGATGAAGTGTCAGGAAATTGCAAGGCATCTCTATAATTTCCAAGTAGCGTGTAAATTCTCGATGGATAGCTTTTCCGAAGGGCTTGAAGGTGGCTCAGACTCTCTAGGTCAAACTCAGAGTGTTGAGGGAGGTAAAGCTACTAAAGTGGGCGGTGGAACCATAAATTGGCGTACATACTAGCTTGCAATACATTCCTGTTGGAATAGCCAAGGTCGGCGTTAATGGATACGGATGGCCGTGCAGTGGATTCTAGCAAGATCCACTCTTATGTAGGAGCTGATGTAGCACAGCGGTTAAGAGGCTGAACTACAGATTGAGAAGAAGAACCTGGTTTGGATTTTGCCACTGCTGTGAGTTAACTACGAGTGCAATCCTATTCACACTGACTTAAGAGCAAGCCTTTCAAAAGAGCAACTTGCCTGGCCTGCCAGGAGGAGTAAAAATAACATCCATGTGATCAGTCAAAGTAGCTTCTGTGAAATAGCCAGAGAATTGCCAAGTCTCTGCCCATAAAGCATGTTTTCTTCTGAGTTTTGCACATGGAGGTGGTTCCAGAGATGTCATTCAGGGGGAATGGACCAGAACGGGCGTTCCGGATCCTAACGGGCTCCGTGGCTGGTTCTGGGTTCCCGACAAGTGCCAATCAAAAGTGAGTTCCTGTTCCTAAATCATTTGAATGACACCACTGGGTGGTTCCATGGAAAGGACAGTCTCACTTATAAGTCCAGTTCATTCATACCATGCTGTTCTTCTCTCTCTAGGAGTCTTCTACCTTGTGCTAATACTTGTTCTCTCCCTTGCATGCAGGCTGGGTGTGTCCAGGAGCTACACTGATTCTCTGTGCACCTCCCTGCTCTGATGCTTTCGACATGGGCACATTTGACTGCTGGAAGTGGCTGGGGCTGTGTATGGCTTTGGCAGCTCCATCCACTTAGAGCTGCAGTTGTGCTCAGTATGGCTCCAGGGCCAATGCCTTGGGCTTTCTGCTAATGAGCTTGTTGCCATTGCCTTGTAGCAGCATAGAACATGCTTTAGAGGTAGATTCTGTTGTCATTTTGGTTCCTCCTAATAATATTGGACGCAGAACTCTTGAACCAACAAGAGGTGTGTTGTTTGCCAGTAATGAAAGTAGCTCTAATAGAGGATTTGACAGATTGGGTCTGTCAGCAGCTATTAGCCATGTTATCTAAGTGGCCCCTACATGATTAGAGACAGCATGCTACTGGATGCCAGCTGCTGGGGATGAACAAGGAATATCCTTCATGCTTGTGAATTTCTGGAGGTAGCCAGTGGGAAGCAGAACTTTGGCCTAGACCAACCTTGGTGGATCCAGCAAGACAACTCTTACCTCTTGTGTCTCCAGGTGAACAATGCTTCTGGAGACGGGACAGACGCTGTCGTGATCTTGGAGAAGACTCCGTTCCAAGAGGAGAACATCTCTGAGCTCCTGAAGAAACACACAAAGCTGCAGCTCCAGATGTCCAATGATATCTACAGCACCTACCGTCTTTATCTTCCTCCGGAGCTGAACGGTAAGTGGCCTGTAGCAGATACATCGCCTTGCTCCATCAGTCCATTTATGCAGACTGGATCAGACCTCCTGGATAGTTCTGAGGTTCTATTAGATGCAGTAGGATACCTCCCCTCCTGCTTATGGCTTGCCTGGGGAAAGGACGAAGGCTAAGCCAGGTCCTCTTGTCTTTCC
This sequence comes from Lerista edwardsae, assembly GCA_029204185.1. Taxonomy (NCBI): domain Eukaryota; kingdom Metazoa; phylum Chordata; class Lepidosauria; order Squamata; family Scincidae; genus Lerista; species Lerista edwardsae. The sequence goes on along the minus strand of JAJKFI010000102.1, from coordinate 3,504,373 downwards.
CTGAGTTTACCTGGTAGATTTCTGACCCTGTATAAGTCTGCTGTATAAGTCTTTCTGCTGAAATAACAGAACAGTTGTAGTTCATGGTTTTTAATGTCTTTCTTGATTGCCTGGTGGAAGCCAACATAGTGCAGTGTAGTAGCTACAGGGGTATGCAACCATCTGATTGTTTCCTAGTTTGAATTTTGCCATGACCCTTAACTCCCAAGGTAGACTTAGGCAAGCCATTATCTCTCAGTCTGGGCACCTCACCCCCTGTTATGAATTTGTATGCTCTATTTTTAATGCTCTTTTTTGTAAGCCTACTTTGTGGCTCTTTGGTGTGGAAAGGTGGAGGTAAAAACTTCACTGTGCCGATGGCAACTCTTGCATTGGCCCTGCATGCATGCATGGGAGCCCTTGGGTCTAGACAGCCCACTAGCAATCATTTTACCTTTCTCCCTTTCTGGGGAGGCTAACAAGGAGCTGAGATTTCCACAAGGTGGCGCCCTTGGACTAGAATCCACTCTAAATTGTAACAATGGCAGGAAAGACTATCTGCTGGCATTTTTTTCCTTACCGTGTTATGGTGCCATTAAATTCTGGCATCAGCTTGCCCTCAAGATACCACCTAGCCAGGTGGATGAAAAAGCTGGATGAAACTATCTTTCTACGTGATCTGCTCAGAAACTTGCGCTGGGTAGCTGCTTATTGCCTGGCACCCCAGCAGGCTTTGCACCCCGGTTTCCAGGCGGAAATAGCCACCCCGCGTGAGTTTCTGAGCAGTCTGGGTGGAAAGATAATAGGCTGCAGAATAGAAAGCAGAGTGCCATGTGAGGGTGGCCTTTTCCCTGACTCCAGATCTGCCGCGCATTTTGGAGCCTGACTGACAGTAGCACTCCACAATTTCCAAGAGGGTCCTATGTAGCCCTGCCTGCAGGTGCTGCCAAGAATTCACCTTGGGGCCTTCTGTGCCCAAAGCAGGAGCTGTCTCTCCCCAAGCCCCCCTGCACCATCTCAACATTATGTTGCCACGAGAGGGTGTGTGCGTGAACTCTGGCCCTTCCGGGAAAAGAACTGCCGTTAGTCCAGAAAAAGAGCGGCAGGGTCTGAAAAGCACTACATAGTTATGCTGTTTATTATTATTATTATTATTATTATTATTATTATTATTATTATTATTATTATTATTATTATTATTATTATTTATTGTCATTGTGTTACACAACGAAATTCACTGACACCCGGAGACCAAACCAATACACACACTAAGTTCCCGACACTCCCCCCAACCCCCCATACCATCCACCCCCTAAAATTCCTCTTCTAAACACAAACATCCACATAATAGACAATTGTACAGTCCGACTGCCCCTATCTACTGATACTTAAGTTCATTGTTCAATGCTGTCATGGCTCTAGGGTAAAAGCTGTTTATAAAACGTGTCGTCCGAGTCTTGATGTTCCTATATCTTCTTCCAGAAGGCAACAGTTCAAAAAAGTTGTAAGCAGGATGAGAAGAGTCTCTAAGGATATTATGTGATTTCTTTAAACAGCGGGTGGCGAAAATGTCATCAAGGGTGGGTAGCTGAAGCCCGATGGTATACTGGGCCACTTTAATAATTCTCTGTAGTGCCTTTTTATCCCCTACAGAGCTACTCCCATACCATACTAAGATATTATATGTCAGGACACTCTCGATGGTACTACGATAATAGGCCAGAAGTAGACGCTGAGAAAAATTCATCCTTCCAAGCACCCTAAGGAAGTACAGCCTCTTCTGCGCCTTCTTCACAACAGCGCCTTCTGCGCTGTTCCTTGCACCTTGAGATCTTCCCCGCTTTTGCTCCTAACCCAGAACTGAACTAGACTCAAACAACTCCATTCACAGCTGAACCAGAGTTTGGAGAGAATGGGGGGGGGAAGCACCGGTTTGGCTTCCTGTTCTAAGTAGGCCGAAAGGAAAAGTATGTCTGTCCAAGTTGCCAATCTTCCCCCCCCCCGCTCGCCCGCCCTGATATCTGAAGCATAACATCTCTCATTTCCTTTTGACGGCGTTTTAAGAGCTGCTTGTTTTTTCCCTCCCACCTTCCCTTGTCTCTGCCAGCATTCCTCAGAGGCACGTCTGAAACACTTACTTACTTTATTGTCTGGTTAATGTGCCTTTCAAGGTTTGTCTCGGAGCTTACACAAGCTAATGTGGCTGCCTCGGCCATTAGAAGACACTGGAGTGATGCTTTAATTTTTAATTTAATAGTTTTAGCGGGTGTCTGTGCGTGTTGTGTTTGGGTTGCCTGTGACACGCACCGCCGCTGTTGCGAGACCAGGCTTGTTCCGCGGTGCGCAGGAAGTGATGGAGCGCTCTGTTGGGCACTTTCTGAGTTAAAGTGTCCTCTTGCCCTTGGTTAAGGCTAAGTTGCACACCTGATGTGTTTATTTTTTGCAGCCACAGTACGCAAGTTGGAGCCCTGGGTTCAGGTTTCACCCCTGCTAAGGGCTCCATTGTTGCTTTCCCATGGCACTAGTGCTGTGCGGGCATCCCAGCCCCATGGGTGGGGCCTATGGGGTGAATCTTCCTCACCTGATCAGACGCCTTCTTCTAGGCAGGGTGCCAGCTAGCTGGGAAGGACCAGTGCAATGGCCCTGCTCTTCACGGTGGTGTTATGCAGGCTCTTCCCAGTAGCGCAACATAGATGTGGGCCAGGGAGCTGCTAGCATTTTGTGTGTGTGCAAATGCGGGCTCATAATTTCTTTTTGCATTTATCCATAAGACTGGGCGAACAGCCTTTGCCATTTATCCAAATACTAGCCTTTTGTTACCCAGCGTTGCCCGGGGGACAAAGTATCCCCAGCTTCTATTAGGAGAAGGAATGAATACAGGGACAGAATCAAGCAAAGGAGCGTAATGAAATTGTCACACTCACTGAACCATGTCTGCAGGTCCTGTGGTGGGGCAGTCAGCCCTCTGGAAACAGGTAGCTCTCAGATCCGACTGGGTGTTGGAACTCTCTGGATCCTGCTCTTTCCAGCCTGGGCAACGCAGCCACTGCAAAGCAGTTTCACTTTCGTTTTGGATTAGTCCCTGTGTATCACATAACCTGCAGAATCGCTTGTGACCACAGGGTGGCAGCAGACCTCTAGTCCAATGCAATCCCCTTGGTCTGGACGTTCTAGCCCCCCTCCCCGAAAAACCGGGAGCTGTAGGGGGGTCTGACCCCCACGGTGTTTTCTTCCAGGCTGCAAGGTACGTGTGTGCCAAGTTTCGTGGCACTCGGTCAAGGCGTGGGGAAGCCTATGCATAACATACATACAGACATACACCCACACCCACCCACATACCCACGTCCATTTTTATATATATAGATTTGATCATCCAAACGTTTCAACTCTCCCTCTCGGACTGCTGGAACAGATGAAGTTGTTTCTACGTCTAGAGCAGTGCGTGCATATATTGCGGCCTGCACAGCAATGGCGCGGGGACCAGGCAGCCGCCCACCGCGTTGCCAGCATCCGATCCCCAAAAGCTACAGTGCGTGAGCGAGCTGTGGGCAGACGCCATTCGTCCGCAGCCGTTCCTGCCATCTACTTCCAGAGCTGCGTCTCTGACACAGCTTCAGGGTTTGGTTTGGGAAGCCTTTCTGCTGTCTCTCCCCTCTAAATGAATAGAATATGGATGACTTAGGGGACAGCCTGTAATCTCTTTGGTTTTTGTCGCTAAAAACCTCTCATTAAAATTTCAGGAAGGAAAGCAGGCAGGCAGAGTAAATAATGACCTCAGCCAGGGTAAGGCTCTTCTAAGGCCATTTTTAAGAGTTTAGGGCTCGTGCCAGAGACTAATTTTTCCCACCTCCCCAAACACACACAATTTCTTGTCCTTTTTTTTTTTTTTTGAATTCTCAAGGAAGGAAAAAGGATTCTTCGGGTGCCAGCTGCTTAGCTTCCTCCAGCACCGCCACAAAAGCTTCAGCTTGAGTCACCTCTGCCCCTCCTGAAGCTTTCTCTGTTGGTTTTCCCCCTCCCCAAGATTTATTGCAGGTTTATTTATCGCCAGCTTCAGAAATCAATGGCGTGGAATCACTTGACTCTTTCCTGCCTGTACAGAATTGGGGGGGGGGAGGTGACAGGAGGGAGAGGGTGTTTTGGGGACCAAGAAAATACATAGGATTGCATGCTGCTCTTTCATTTTGAGGAATCATGATCCATTTGGGAAAAAAGTTTTTTTATTTTAAAATAACAGTAATAATAAATCTACCTTTTTTTTTTTAGTTAAGTGGAAGTCTGTTGTTTAAGTCAGGCTTGCAAGTACAGCCATGCATTTGCTCACTTCTGACTCATAAGAATTTCCTACAAAAGACTAGGCAGGAATAAACTGTTTTCTGTTTAGGAGTGGACAGCCCATCTAGTCTATCATCCTGCCTCTTACAGGGCCAATCTTCTGGGGAGATGAAACGCAGGAGGGCAGCTCTCTCCTGTTCTTCCCCACCACCTGGTACTCAGCGGCATCCACTCCTGAACTTGGAGTGTCCATGTAGCCCTTGCAGCTAATGGCTGCTGATAGATTTTTTTCCCTCTTCGTGAATGTGCCTTTTAGAAACCATCTAGGCCAGTGGCCACCTCTGTGGCAGCAAATTCTGCGAGTTAATTGATGTGTTTGGGAGGTCAGGCTTTCTGCCCAGAATCTGCAGCCAATTGCTTTAAGTGCATGACCCCAGGCTTAAAGGAAAGGGTAGAAACCTGTTTTCTCTGCATCATTTATACTGTCGTTGTCGCCCCCCCCCCCAAATCATCTTGTTCTGAACAAGCAGCTAGTCAAATCTGGTTGGGGGAGGGGGGCATCAAGAAATGTGTCTGCTTTTGTTTGCAAGCCCAGCTGAGTTGCAAGATGTTTGGGTTGACTTGGGTCCTGTGAATTGGTCCGACTCTTGCCAAAGTGCTAGGGCATGTCTAACTCAGGAAATAAGGTGCTGGAGACTGACTAAGGGTTGACCTGGTTTAAACCCCACCCCCTTTCCCAGGTTGATCTTAATAGGTTGTCACATTCATGGGAGGAAGTCTTTTGGAATCCTGAGCAAAGCTGTTTAAGGCTGCAAAGATTGTCATGAGAGAGAGATTGGTGCTGGCCTATTTGAAGGACATCACTGATCCTTTGTTAGACCCTCTTCAGTTTGCATATCGGTCTAACAGATCAGTAGATGATACCGTCAATATGGCTATGCACTACATCCTACAACATCTGGATTCCTCAGGGTCGTATGCAAGGGTTCTTTTTGTCGACTTCAGTTCCGCGTTCAATACAATTGTACCATCTAAATTGTATCTCAAATTGATTCAACTAAAGGTACCCATTTCTGTTTGTAAATGGATACATAGCTTTCTGGTAGACAGGAAACAGCAAGTGAGACTGGGGAAAACAACATCTAATATCCGTACAGTCAGTATGGGAGCCCCCCAAGGGTGTGTACTTTCCCCACTGCTTTTCTCCTTATATACGAACGACTGTATTTCCACGAATCCCTCTGTTAAGATTCTAAAGTTTGCAGATGATACGACGGTCATTGGACTTATTAAGAACGGTGACGAGTCGGCATACAGACGGGAAGTTGAGCATCTTGTTGCATGGTGCAACAGTAACAGCTTAGTGCTCAACCTACAGAAAACGGTGGAGATGGTAGTGGACTTTCTGAAACACCCCCCTTGTATACTCCCACTTTCCGTCTTAGGCAGCACGGTCTCTGTAGTGGAGTCGTTTAGGTTCTTGGGCTCTGTACTCTCTCGGGATCTGAAATGGTCAATCAACATTGATGGCATTATTAAAAAAGCTCACCAGCGTCTGTACTTCCTACGACAACTTCGGAAATTCAATCTGCCTCGTGAGCTCCTTGTCCAATTTTACAGAGGCATTATCGAATCTGTCCTCTGCTCTTCCATAACTGTTTGGTACGGTTCGGCAACCAAACTGGACAAGAACAGGCTTCAGAGGACTGTCCGAACTGCTGGAAAGATAATCAGAGCTGATCTGCCATCAATGGAAGAGTTGTACATTGCACGGGCTAAAAAGAGAGCGGAAAAGATCGCGGCAGATTCACGACATCCTGGCCACAACTTGTTTAATCTTCTCCCCTCTGGTCGGCGATATAAGACACTGTACACTAAAACATCGAGGCACAAAAATAGTTTTTTTCCCTGTGCCATCAAACTGCTGAACTTGTAACCATCTGACGCGACTGGGAGTTGAGGCAACTGGTGTTTGCAGAATTTGTTCTTAATTGTCTTGTGTATTCTTTGTTTATGGTGTGTGTGTAGTGTTTTTAAGTGTGGCCGGTAGCCATATTAAATTCCGGGTATGGTCTACATACCTGGCCAGTAAATAAATAATAATAATAATGTGGCATTCTGTGCAAAACACTGGATAGCCCCCACCCAACTGCTGGCTGTCTGGCTCCATCTCTGTGTTTATTTAGGGATGAGCTGCCCTGCTTCTCAGAGAGAGGGCAGAGTCTGGGGCCCTGGCTTCCTCGCCCTGCTGCTTAACTCACGCAGATGCGTAACGCGCTTGTTACCTGGCACTTGGTTGCAGACGAGGCACTTCGTCGCAGGACAGCACTCGCTACTCCTGACCCACTCGCTAGAAGGTTCTGCTATATACAGGAAGTTCTTCCTTCCTTCCTCTGCTAGAAAGCTCCTCCTCCTCTGCTAGAAAGCTTCTCCTTTCTGCCTGCCTCCTTTCTGCCTCCTTTCTGGCTGGCCTCATCTGGACAATAGAGGTTGATTGCCAATTAACCCAATTAAGAGGTAACCCAATTAACCTCCTAAGGTAGCTCAATTACCCTCTGAAAGGGTCACTCCCTGGGTAGCTTAGTTCCCACGCTACTTAGTATTAATATATGTCTTAGTATATGCCTGAGCTTTGTGGCACACTGGCTCCGTCAAGCACATAGGCCAATTGCAGTTTCCAATTGCAGTTTCTTCTGAGGCAAAACCAGGTAGAGTATATTACAACAATACAATCTAGATGTCACTTGGGCATTGGTCACCACGGCCAGTTCTAAATGACCCAGCTACAGTCATACATAATGAATCAGTTGAAGCTGAGCAAAGGGCTTCCCTAGCCACCGCCACTACCTGGGGCTTGGCTGTTGTGGACCTACCAGGTTCCCCGCTGGGATCGCCACTCCCAGAGGGTGCTGACATAACGTCTGTTGCCCCAAAATCCTTCTCCTAGGAATTTGGGCAGGGGGGTTCCCATCTAGGAGCCCCAAAAAGAGGGAAAAACTGGCAACAGTCCTAGAGCTTAGGAAACTGCGGCCATTCCGTAGCCAACAGGCCACACCCTCCTAAGCTATAAACTCTTGACCTCCTGGTAAGCTGGTTTCAGGCAGTGTTTTATATTTCCATTTTATTGATTGAAATTGCATATCATATAAATTAAAGTATTTATTGTGGTTTTTTACTCAAATACTTACAGTCAGAGTGATTTTTGTATGATTAGAAGAAAAAGTCCAACCATTTTGACATTCTGCTTGCACTTGCTTGACTTTTTTGTATTGAGAATTTTAATTCCCAGAAATGGGAAAAATAAAATCCAAAATTCTAACACTTTTACCTAGCAGTGATTGCATGTGCAAATCAAGAAATAAGAGAAGATATTTTAGATTGGCTTAATTTTTTAGAACACTTAGCTTATATTAATAGCAATAACAGTTTAGTTTTGTATGGCTTTGAATTTTTTTCCAATGCACTTGGTGTATGTATACCTTCTATAGACTGGCAGTACTCTACTCAAATGCTGCTCCTTTTTTTTACAGTTTATTGCAAGTTCCACTGCATTAAATACAAACTCAGTTCACTCATGTCTAGCTGTTTGTAGAATCAAACTCATTAAACTATTCTACTAATAACACAACTGCTGCACACTGATATTTATGGTTTTCATGCTTTCAGATCCGAGTGGTGAATGCATTTCGTAGTTCCTTATATGAAGGATTAGAAAAACCTGAGACACGAAGTTCAATCCACAATTTTATGACACATCCGGAGTTTAGAATAGAAGATTCTGAGACTCATATTCCCCTTATTGATGATACTGATGCTGAAGATGATGCTCCAACAAAACGCAATTCAATTCCTCTTCCACCCTCTCCAAACAAAAATAACAATGCGGTTGACAGTGGAATTCATCTTACAACAAACTTTAAGTCTGCTACCTCTCCATCTCCAGGGAGCCCACTACATAGCTTGGAAACATCTCTCTGATTGTAAGCTGAATGTTAACACATTAGCTGTATTGTAAAGAAAATGAAATTGGGCTTTCTCCCTCATTGTGATGGGTAGGATGGTATGTCTTGTTGTGGACTTCAACAAGAAGATACACTTGTATGAATGTAGATTTATTTTTTTTTAAAAAGCTTTCTGCCACTTGAGGGTGCTTTTAGTGGGGTAGGAATAACGAACTCTGACAGATAAACAATATCTTGGTTTAAGTGACTTTTGGATCATCAGCTGTAATTAAGAATAGTCTTTAAGAGTGCATTAACAGAGTTTCAGTTTCTCATTACTATTTAATGAGAGGGCTAGGAAAGGCAAAAAAACCCAACAACCCCTGGATCACTGAATTGATGTTTTAATTTCTTCTGTTGGTTGTTAATAATTTGGATTATTTATGTTTATAAATAATGCAGATCTGTTTACAAGGTTTGTAGATACTTTTTGTTCCTGTTCATAGATGAGACTCTTCCTTATAAATGATAGAGAAAAAATTAGTCCATCAAATTCTGCTATATTTTCAGAAAAGTGTGTTTCTATAGAAACTATACTAAATTTTTGCCTGCAATTTATCTTGTTAAATATTGTAGATAAAATTGCTACAACTAATAGCCAAATAGATTACACTAATGCTATGTAAAAACCATGAGCAGTCATGTTCTTATGAAGTTATGACCTCTGTTGTACTAAGTTCCTTAAGCATTTACTTCTTAATGGTTTTGAAACAGTTAATTTTTTTTAAAAAAATGAGTAACTTATAGAATAACATCTGTTCAGAATTTAGTAAAGAACTGTTTAATGCAGTACAATGTGATGGAACTTGCTTGAAATACTTTTGTTATCTTGGGCAAAATGTATTAAATCAAAATACATCATGGCTTCAGTCCTTTCTGTTTTTGTCCAACACAGTAGAATAGTGCTGTCTTGGTGAACTGAGTGGAGCTGCTTATTTTTCTGATCTTTAATATCTTTGCAGCATGAGACCAGTTGACATTTGGTAAGTTAAAAATAGATAGTGTTCCTGTTTTTGTTTTTAAATTTATTTTAAAAATACGTTGGCCCTTTTGTTAAAATCTGCTTTAATTTTTATTTTTTTTTATTTTTTATTTTTTGCAGAATTATCAGAGAGATCAAAATTCCATGGAATGTTGACTAGAAGCTGGCAATATCAGTTCACTTCCAACCATGAAACCCTGAGTGAAAATGTGTTAAAATCATTTCCATGCTCTTAGATGAAGCCACCAAAATCCAATCTATATACATATGGTTATTGTTGTTCAGTTGCTAAGTTGTGTCCGTGGTGGCATCTAAATGATTTAAAAACAGGAACTCACTTTTGATTGGCACGTGTCAGGACCCGCCCACCGGAAGTGATGTCATAAGCCGGAGCCTGGTGGAGCCCAGGTCTACCCGCAGCTGGTTCCTAGCCAGCAACAACGTCAGCGACGAGTGGGCGGAGCCAGCCGGTTCTGTATAGTGCCTGGCGCTCACAGAACAGAAAGCGAAGAATTTGCCTATCCCCAATTGCAGCTCCAATAGCGATGGGGACAGTCTCCCAAAGAAGCTTCACACCCAGAGCGCCAGTGAAACGCTCTGAACTGGAGAGACAGCGGCAAAAGCCTTTCCTTGGTCTTCGCGGCTAGGCGAGGTGCAGTTATTCAAAATTGCCAGGGAAGTTGAAAATTGGCATGGGGGCAGCAGTCTCGAAGCCGAGTTGGCTGACCAGAATGAGGCAGGAACCTGTGGAAGGGGCTGAGGGGCGGCACCACTCCGGACGGCACCCTTGGGCGCTTCCCCACACCAAAGCCCGCTTATGCCGGGCAGGTCAGGAGGGCAGCTTCAAAAAGTCCCAGCTCCCCTCCGTCCCCTCCAGGCCCCCCCTCAATTCACCACTGCACCCCCAGGACGCCCCTTCTCCCCAGTGGGCTGCAGACTCACCAGAGTGGCTGCTGACTCCACGTGTGTGGCTGGAGGGAGCGAGGAAGGGGGCTGTGCAGGATGGGACTTCCCCACTGCAGCCCTTCCCCTTTCGCCCCCCTAGGAACGCCTTTCCCAATTTGAAACCAGTCGGTTGTTCCATGTCCAGTTCTAACTGTTGCTTCCTGACCTACATACAAGTTTCTCAAGAGACAGGTGGTCTGGTACTCCCATCTCTTCCAGAACTTGCCACAGTTTGTTGTGATCCACACAATCAAAGGCTTTAGCATAGTCAATGAAGCAGAGGTAGATGTTTTTCTGGAACTCCCTTGCTTTCTCCATGATCCAGTGAATGTTGGCAATTTGATCTCTCGTTCCTCTGCCTCTTCGGAAACCAGCTTGTACATCTGGTAATTCTCGATTCACATACTGTTGAAGTCTAGCTTGTAGGATTTTGAGCATCACCTTGCTAGTATGTGAAATGAGTGCAATAGTGTGGTAATTTGAACAATCTTTGGCATTGCCCTTCTTTGGGATTGGAATGTAAACTGATCTTTTCCAGGCTTGTGGCTACTGCTGGGTTTTCCAAATTTGCTGGCATATGGAGTGCAGCCCTTTGACAGCATCGTCTTTTAAGATTTTGAGTAACTCAGCTGGAATGCTGTCACCTCCCCTAGCTTTGTTGTTAGTGATGCTTTTTAAAGCCCACTTGACCACACTCCAGGATGTCATGTTTCAGCTCAGTGACCGCACCATTGTGGTTATCAGGAACATTTAGATCGGCGTTATAGAGTTCCTCTGTATATTCTTGCCACCTCTTCTTAATCGCATCTGCTTCTGTTAGGTCCTTGCCGTTCTTGTCCTTTATTGTGCCTACCTTGGCACGAAATTGTCCTTTGACATCTCCAATTTTCTTGATTTCCCATTCTGTTGTTTTCCTCTATTTCTTTGCATTGCTCATTTAGGAAGGCCTTCCTATCTCTCCTTGCTGTTCTCTGGAAATCTGCATTCAGTTGGGTATATCCAAGAAGGTTAGATAACAGGCGATGACATGATGTCATTTTCTTGAAGACATGTGTATACAAATATGGCTGACTCAGATCTTTCCCGCCAAGGAGGAGGATTGCCGTAAATTCACGAATAAAACTCTCCCTGCACGTGTGTAAAAGTTAATCTCAACCTCTTTAAGCATGCCTGCGTGTTCTGCATATGGGTGTGCGAATCGCTATACGAAAAATGGGATTTAATTTCCATGGAAAGATTCATGTATTCACATTACATCGGTTCAATAAAACTACAGTTCACTGAAACAGTGCATTTTTTTGAAGCTGTGTAATTTCTTGTTTTTCCTAGCAGTCTTATTCACCATTTTCTGACACCCACTGTTAATGGTCTAGAAGGGAAAAAAAATAGTTTCCCCCTCCTTTTTCCCCCCTTCCCGTTTACACTTTTTTTCCCACCTTCCATTTTCTACTGTAATATTTTCAAAATTCTGAACATTAACAGAATTGTTTTGTTGGGGGGGTGAGTGTAGAAGTCTAAAAAAAAACTCTTAATAGTCTAGAAGTAAAAAAGAATTACTCTCATATTGACAACTACTTGTGTTATGAAAAGATTTTAATGTAATACTTATGAAATTCTGAACATTAACAGACATTTTTTTTATGGGGCATGACCGTTTTATTTTTGCTTGTGTAGATTTCAAAAAACAAGTCTGTCAAAACAGTGCAATCTGAGTTTAAATAGACAGCAAGTAGCATTTCGTCAGGTATGTTCAGTAATATAATTATGAGGAATTTCACCTTGTAATTGCATATTAAATCATAATAAGGTTACCAATAATGTTTCTACACGATCACATGTTTTTATTTCTGTAAGTTTTTGTTTTTATTCAATCCTAAACAGTACGAGCAAAGCAATCTGAAATGCTTGGAATGAGGAATGTTTTGAGTATGCCAACATGGCTGCTAAGCCCGCCCCCTGCCTTCATTTCGCTCCTATTTCTTCTTAAGGCGTGTTGTCTCCTGTAATCTAAACCTCTTGGGTATATCTTTCTCTTTTTCCCTTGCTTTTTGCTTCCCTTGTTTCCTTAGCTATTTGTAAAGCCTCGTCAGATAGCCACTTTGCCTTCTTACATTTCTTTCTCTTTGGGATGGTTCTAGTTGCTGCTTCCTATACAAACTTACACACCTCCATCCAAAGTTCTTCAGGCACTCTGTCTACCAAATCTAAGCCCCTAAATCTATTTGTCACCTCCACTGTATATTCGTATGGGGTCTGATTTAGGTCATACGTGGAGGGCCTAGTGGTTTTCCCTACTTTTTTCAGTTTAAGCCTAAATTTTGCAATAAGAAGCTCATGATCTGAGCCACAGTCAGGTCTTGTTTTTGCTGCCTGTATAGAACTTCTCCACCTTTGGCTGCACAGAATGTAATCAATCTGATTTCGATGTAGACCATCTGGTGAAGTCCACGTGTACAGTGGCCGTTTGTGTTGCTGGAAAAGGGTGTTTGCAATGACTAATGTGTTCTCCTGACAAAACTCTATCAGTCTTTGCCCTGCTTCATTTTGTACTCCAAGACCAAACTGGCCTGTTATTCCTCTTACCTCTTGATTGCCTACTTTAGCATTCCAATCCCCTATGATGAGAAGGACATCTTTTTTTGGTGCTAATTCTAGAAGCTGTTCTAGGTCTTCATAGAAACGGTCAACTTCTTCCTCTTCAGCACCAGTGGTTGGGGCGTAGACTTGGATTACTGTGATGTTGAAAGGTTTGCCTTGGATCCGAATTGAAATCATTCCATCATTTTTGAGGTTATACCCCAGTACTGCTGTTCTCACTCTCTTGTTCACTATGAAGGCTACTCCATTTCTTCTAAGGGATTCCTGCCCACAGTGGCAGATATAATGGTCATCTGACTTAAATTCTCCCATTCCAATCAATCAACAGGTACTTATATACCGCTTTTCAACACGAAGTTCACAGAGCGGTTTACAGGCAAATAGTAATAATAAAGTTAAATGGCTCCCTGTCCCAAAAGGGCTCACAATCTAAAAAAAGGCAGACCGCCAGCAACAGCCACTAGAAAGACTGCGCCGGGGTGAATTCCTGTCCATTTTAGTTCACTAACTCCCATGATGTCGATGTTCAGTCTTGACAGCTCGCGTTTGACCACATCTAGCTTACCCTGATTCATAGCTCTGACATTCCAGGTTCCTATGCAGTATTGTTCTTTGCAGCATCGCACTTTCCTTTCACTTCCAGACACATCCACTGCTGAGCTTCCTTCCGGTTTTGGCCCAGCTACTTCACTCTTTCTGGAGCTACTAGTACTCGTGCTCTGCTCTTCCCCAGTAGCATAATGGACACCTTCCGACCTGAGGGTCTCATCTTCCAGTATCATATCGTTTAGCCTTTTTTTTGTAATTCAGGTAACCCTATATATACAGTTAAATTGGATTTTGGTGGCTTCATCTAAAAGCATGGAAATGAGTCTAAAACATTTTCACTCAGGCTTTCATGGTCGGAACTGAACTGATATTGCCAGCTTCCAAGGTCTAGACAACATTCCATGCAGTTTTGATCTCTCTGATGTTTTACCTTCACCTGTGAAGGACTTTATCAAAGATTGAAAGAAAAGAAATTAAAAACTGGTAAACATTTAATTCTAAATATTCAGCTATTTTCAGCTGTGCTAAAGGAGTGTACCACCTACTTGATTTCATATTAAACCCAGTTGACAATGGGATAGGAGAGTGATAAATGATCTGAGAAGTTGATTGATCTTGTGATCTGGGATCACAAGACTGGGATCGAGGTGTTTGATTGGAGGCCGTGCTATAAATTGAGCAGGGACCTATATTTTCCTTCTCAGGAGCTCTTGCTGGTAATTTGTCTCTTTGATGTAGGAGTATGCTTTTAAGCCTTTTCTTTTTGTAGGTTTGTAGGCTTTCTTTTTTAATGAGGAATATGCTTTTAACATTCATGTTAGTAGGTTTTAGCCTTCTATTTTTAGGGGTTACTTTATGTTCTGTGGATCTTTAGGTTTATGTGTTTACTAGCATTGCTTTCTATCCTTGATAATACCCACCATAGTGAAGGTGAAACATCAGGGAGATCAAAATTGTATGGAACATGAACTAGAACCTCAGAAGCTTCTAATAACAGTTAATTCTAAAATATTCATTGTTGTCATTGGTGAACAGATAAGATCTGAAAATAGATCATTGTTCCTCAAGGCCCTTGAGATAGATAGTATATGTTGTATAAGGTTTCAATTAAATTGAAAAATGAGAATGTAGAAATGTAATCAAATGGTACATATTAACAATCCTTGTAAGCAATCCCCTGGGGACCACAAACTGGCCACTTAACAAGAAGTAGTTTAATGTTGTTGTTGTTGTTGTTGTTGTTGTTGTTGTTGTTGTTGTTGTTGTTGTTGTTGTTGTTGCATTGCATTGCATTGCATTGCATTGCATTGCATTGCATTTTCCTTTTGGCTTTTCTCTTCAGCCTTGGATTTCCTGAAGATTTTCCTTTGATAGTGGAGCTAAATAAGGAGTAAAATACTGAAGAAAATAGATTTCTCAGATATTATGCTTCCAAGTTGGGAGAGTGACCATAATCAAAGCTTCCATAACCATAGCTTCTTCTAGACTGAGCCACAGCTGGAGGTGCCCAGAGTTCACTCTCTGGAATGTGGTCTAATAAAATTTTGTTTTGTAAAAGGTGTGCCTTTTTCATGAAAGATCATGGCACGTATCTCAGCTGTGAAGGCAGTGAAGGTTGACTTGCCCCAGTTAAAAGAATAATTGGTGGGGAGACTGACTTGGAGGAGGAAAGAAGTACACCATATATGAGGATATAGAATTACATATTAGAATGAGATGGCTGGGTTTATGGGTCTTGGAGTTGAGTCCTCTGGAACACATTGTTTCAAATGGAACTGATTAAAGCTTGAAAATATAATTGGAATTACAATGATCAAATAATTCTTCAATGTACAATATCTATCCTAATGATTTTTATATGATGCATCTTCCTGTCAACCTTGATCTAAAGATTCATAAAAAAAATCCTCCAAATCCTACCTGGAATGTTTTACTCTTTATTGTCACATTATATTTGTATTTTTATGTGGCAGTATATTCCAGAGGCTCTTCCTCTAGTATAGAGGAAATATATATTTTGGCACTCTTTTTGACACTTTAGAAGACACACTTTTTATAAGCAGGAGAATTCCTGCAATGTCTATAACAAATTGAATTTAACTGATGAAATTATCCAGTGATGTGAGATTTAGTGTAATTGTAGTTACCTTTTCCATTGATATTTGAACACAAATCTTTTTTTTTCTTTTGTCTTAATGGTACTTATAGCAACATTCTAATGTCAAAATCTACTGTGAATTCTATATTTCAGACCTTTTGGAGGAAGCTTAAGTATAGACTTTGTATACAAATTATCTTTTTTGATTCTGTTGATGAGCAGTACTGCGAACAGCAAGTGTAAGTGAAATCTAATATCAGAAATACTTGTTCAATAACTTTACTACTGTGAAAGCTACATAACATCATATTAAAGTTATAAAATAAAAACAATTACTGCTTTTTAAGTGCTGAGCCCCACATTGCTTTTCTGGTTGTAAGGCTTACTTACCTTGCTCAGTCTATATATATAAAGAAGAACATGTGTGTGTGTGTGTGTGTGTGTGTGTGTGTGTGTGTGTGTGTGTGTACGTATATTCCGCATAGGCTCCGCAACACCTGGAGAAACGCGCACCAAACTCGGCACGTGCATGCCTTTCAGCCTTGTGACAAATGCTGCGGGGGTCATGTCCCCCTAATGCCCCCAGGGGTGGGGGTACGCAGGGGTACGCAACGGTCAAAAATGTCCAAAATCTGTGTCAAATCTGTAGTTTCCAGGGTCGCTGGGATGAGCGGTGATGCCCCCGATGCCGTTGGAGTCTGGGTGTGGCCCCTCTCAGTGTGGGGGCAATAAGGGGTGCAAAACAAAATTTCCACCATGCCCTGCTGGAACGCCTGGAGCGACGTGCACCAAACTCAGCACACACATGCCTTATGGCCTAGTGACAAACACTGCGGGGGTCAGCCCTTTAGCACCCCCCTGGAGTGGGGGTACATGGGGGGCCATGTTAAAACGGTCAAAAGTGGCCAAAAGTGGCGTCAAATCTGTAGTTTCCAGGGTCGCTGGGATGAGCTGCGACACTCCCGATGCCATTGGAGTACAGGTTTGGCCCCCCTTGGTGTGGGGGGCAAGAAGGGGTGCAAAACAAAATGTCCATCATGCCCTGTTGGAACGCCTGGACCAACATGCACCAAACTTGGCATGCATATGCCTTGCGGCCTGGTGACAAACACTGCGGGGGTCAGGCCCCCCTAGCACCCCTAGCTGCATGAAAACGGCCAAAATCGGCATCAAATTCGTAGTTTACGGGGTCAGCGACACTCCTGATGCCGTTTGAGTTCCGGTTTGGCCCCCATCAGCATGGGAGGGCAAGAAGGGGTGAGAAACAAAATGTCCAAAATGACCAACATTACTGTCAAATCCACAGTTTTCAGGGTCATTAAGCTGATTGGTGACAGTCCTGATGACATTTGTTACCCAGGCAATGCCGGTACCAAAAAGCTAGTGTAACATAAATAAATTGCTGTTTATCTGGATGGGGATTGAAATTTTTGAAGAGTATCTTATTTGAAATCAATACCTTTATTCTAAGCAGGCAGCCTTCTCTACATTTGTTGAATATATACCAATAAAAATTTTTTGAAGGTTTTTCTTGAAGGGTGGTGATGCGCGACTAGCACATTGCCAGGGTTTGTCCCAGACCCCATGCAGGGATGGGTGAGGTCCATCCAGTGAATTGGCTGGTGGGCTTAGCAAGCCCTTTCCTTGCCCCATCACAAGGCAGCCCAATCATTTGAGTGGAGGTGGCAATCGCCCCCCCTCCCACCCTGTTCAGTGAGTCGAGCTGGTCACCCTTAATGGGGGCTGGATAGGAATTCTTTGCCATCACCCAGATTGGCTATAGAGCAAGTGGTTGTTTTGCCTACCCCAGACTGGAGTTAGAAGGGGATTGGGGCTTATTAAATAGGTGAGGCCCATGGTCACTTTAGGCAGGCATCGTGCGAGCTTGGGTATAATCTAGCTGTTTGTGTCCATCGTGGGATGGCAAGGCAGGGTGTGTTGGCCTGCTCAGGTTGGCTTAACTGGCTAAGTGTTTTGGGCTGGCGGCCCTCTGCTGGGGTGTTTCAGACCACCCTGGGTTTCCCAGGTGGCTTGGCGACCCAGCCA
Organism: Lerista edwardsae; assembly: GCA_029204185.1. Classification (NCBI taxonomy): domain Eukaryota; kingdom Metazoa; phylum Chordata; class Lepidosauria; order Squamata; family Scincidae; genus Lerista; species Lerista edwardsae. Next base: position 3,486,900 of record JAJKFI010000102.1, on the reverse strand, counting down.
CTCCAACCTCTCGGGGTGACTGCGAACGGGTCACAGTTCAGCAACCTGCAGTCCCTGGAGTCAGATAGCTTGCCCATAGGAATGGGGAGGTAGATGAGCAGTTCCGTTTCCCCTAAATGGTGCCTGCACGATTTTAGTTTGCCCCTGCTGCTGTTGTCTATAAATATTTAATGAAATGACCCTTATACCATATGGAACCTTGTACGTGTCTTCATTGTGGAGTACGTGGATAAGTTATGAAACTGGCAATGTATCTGAAACCAAATTAAAAGGCAGGCAGGCAGGCAGGCAGGCAGGCAGGCAGGCAGGCAGGCAGGCAGGCAGGCAGGCAGGCAGGCAGGCAGGCAAAGGAAGGAAGGAAGGAAGGAAGGAAGGAAGGAAGGAAGGAAGGAAAGTGAAACGTCAATTAAGTGAGCTAAGGGCCCTAACTAGGTAAGTCCCAATGCAATGAATTTGAGATTACAGCATTGTGAAATACCCTGCAATTCTACACATCTTTTTCCGATTAAGTGCCATGAAACTCAATTCTTCTGGGTAAGTATGTATAAGATTACAGCCTTAGTTGTCCACAATGCAATTGCTGTCAGATCCTGCTCCTAAACATGCTCCTAACTTAAGTATTTCTATAACCTCTATCTTCCATTTTCTGTGTTTTTTGTCTTAATATAGGAAACCAAACTAAACCCTATAGGAAACACTAGAAAGGGAGGTGAAAATTTTGAGATTGTTCAATTTAAATAATGTTATTAAAGTATTATGATTTAAATAATTCACTGAAGTATCCATTTCCTCAAAAATTTAAATAAAAATTAATTTTAGTTTCATGTGACTAATGACTCAGTTTATTATCATTATCATTATCATTATTATCATTATCATTATTTATTTATTTATTTATTTATTTTATTTATACCCCGCCTTTCTGCCTGAAGGCACCCAAGGCAGCTTACAACATTTAAAATACAATATTTAACAGTTAAAAACAATAGTTTATGGCTAGAATTCCAAAAGCAATTTCTAATGACTATGTAATAATCATAGGCACCTATTCAGTCTAGCATACTGTTTAAGAAATTTATATGATGACACAACTTTGACATTATTAGCAGATAGGAACAGAGTTACTATTAAATTGTTGAATTGTTACTTCAAAAAACCTTTAACAAAAATTTTTACATAGCAAATATACCATTGGGGTCTTGCGGAAAAGCATTGTGTTCAAAATGATTCACCTATCTCGTTGAAATATCCCTAGACATGACATGACCATGGTTATTAGCTTCCCTAATAATTTCAGGTCTCTGACCTGGATAGAAATCTGTCCTTTTGGAACTCTAGCCATAAACCGGGTCATCAAAACCAAACAAACATCTTGAGTCAGTTCCGCTTGAGAAGGACATGCTGATGTCCTAGGAACTAAATTGTATGGATTCAGTCTTCTCAGGCATTGGCTTCTTCAAGAATTCAATTTCTGTATCTGGACCACCTCTGGAATAACGAATTGAGGATTTCTCAGGCACAGACCAGGCCTATGGATAATATCAAAGTTCTTTAGTAGAAAAATGAGTGGCATTTGCCAGCTGTTCATGTCTACTGTATAGTGTCTGTAGTTTCCTGGCAGAGGTAAGGCATTCCTTACCAATGGGATTCACCTCCAGGAAAATCAATAGGCAGGGCCAACCCAAAATGGCAGGCGGAATCTCCTGCATGCAGGAATCTGATCCCAGATAGTTCCTGCCTTGTGGTAAAGTAGGTGGCTATCTGTCCGGCTCCTCCTCCAACATGACCTAGATCTGTGATTTACCTTCGCGGAGTGCCATTTACGTTCCCATGATTCAATTAAGAATATGTCTCTATCTACTTGGCTACAGAATCTACTTGCTATCTACCTGCTTTGCAGTTTTGTTCGAAAGCCTTAGTATCCAATGCAGTGGCTAAAAAGAATGTCTGGCTCAGAAATTGGGATGTGGAGCGTACTGTTCTGCTGCTCTTTTTACTAGGGTATATGTGGGAAGTATATTTTACCCCTAATTGGGAAACTGTAAGGTCTTTCAGAAGCTGAGAGGGCCATGTTGCTTCTCGTGGGAATCATTTGGCAGATTACAGTGCTGTGTGATAGCTTTTTGACAACAGCCTATAAAACTCTTAACGCCATTGTGAGAAATGAGGAAAAATTCTTATGTTTATATGTTTATATGTTTTTTTAAGTGGCCATGGTTACAGCCTCCAGATTTTTATCTAGTAGTATTGATATATTTTCTAATGTGCTTCTTTGTTTTCTTTTGTTTGGTTATGCTGGTCTTTGACTTTAATAAACTTGATTGATTGATTGATTGATTGATTGATTGATTGATTGATTGATTGATTGATTGATTGATTGATTGATTGATTGATTGATACATGTCCCTAATTCTTGTTCCTGGTTGAGGCAGGGCATTCCTTACCAATGGAATTTGTCTCCAAGAAAGTCAATAGGCACTCTGCCACCCACCTTTGAGAGTGTCCTATACCCCTCATTCCTACATCAGCCGTCGCAGCAGCATCTCCTCCCTGTCCTGCCATTTAACTGTATGCAAAGTACGTCCTCAGGGGTGCCAAGTGCTCCTTGAAGGAGGCGAAGAGATGGCGGACACGCAGCTCCATGACATGCCCAGCTGCTTCTGGCGAGCCCCGGCTCAGCCCATATTGGACTCTTGGGCTGGGCAGCCACAG
>JAJKFI010000102.1:3433148-3469188 GCA_029204185.1 Lerista edwardsae | reverse complement strand
AAAGTGAAATAATAACAATCTTATCTTTAAGCTACACCAGTGTATGGTAATCGATGGTAAGGCCACACCTGGAATATTGTGTCCAGTTCTGGTCGCCGCATCTCAAAAAGGACATAGTGGAGCTGGAAAAGGTGCAGAAGAGAGCGACAAAAATGATTACGGGGCTGGGGCACCTCCCTTATGAAGAAAGACTGCAGCATTTGGGGCTCTTCAGTCTAGAAAAAAGGCGCCTGAGGGGGGACATGATTGAGACATACAAAATTATGCATGGAAGGGATAAAGTCGATAGAGGGATGTTCTTTTCCCTCTCTCAAAACACCATAGCCAGGGGGCATCCACTAAAGCTGAGGGTTGGGAGAGTTAAAACAGATAAAAGGAAGTACTTTTTTACCCAGCGGGTGGTTAATCTGTGGAACTCTTTGCTACTGGAGGTGGTGTTGGCATCTGGTCTTGATGCCTTTAAGAGGGGATTGGACACATTTCTGGATTTTATCTTTAATGAGGCTTTCCACCATCTTACCCGGAACAGACGTTAGGCTGACAGGCCTGTAGTTTCCAGGGTCCCCCCTTCTCCCTTTTTAAAAGATTGGCGTGACATTGGCTATCCTCCAATCCTCTGGTACTGTGGCCGTTTGAAGGGACAAGTTGCATACTCTAGTTAAGAGGTCAGCAACTTCGTTCTTTAGTTCCTTAATAACTCTTGGGTGTATACCATCCAGGCCTGGTGACTTGTTTATATGTAGTTTATCAATTTGATCTAAAACATCTTCTTTATTAACCATTATCTGACATAATTCCTTAGTTAGGAAGGGCTGTTCAGGCTGTGGTATCTTCCCAAGTTTTTTGCCTGTGAAGACAGATGCAAAGAATTCATTTAATTTCTCTGCAATCTCCAAGTCCCCTTTTATCTCTTCTTTCCCTCCTTCACCACCTGCCTCTCTGGCAGGTTTCCTGCTTCTAACGTACTTGAAGATTCCGCTTTATTATTCCCCTTTATGTTGCTAGCCATGCATTCCTCAAACTCTTTCTTGGCCTCCTGTATCACCTTCTTACTTGTCTTTTGCCAGAGTTTATGTTGTTTTTTATTCTCCTCTCTGGGGCAAGACTTCCATTTACGGGAAGAAGCTTCCTTGCTCTTTACAGCTTCTTTAACTTTGTTCATCAGCCATGCAGGCACCCTCCTGGACCTTGTCGAGCCCTTCTTTCTTTGCTGTATACACTTCCGCTGGGCCTCTATTACTTTTATTTTAAACAGCCTCCACGCAGCCTGGAGGGATTGGACTCTGTTTGCCTTCCCTTTCTATTTCTTCCTAACTAGCCTCCTCATCTGAGGGAAATCTTTTGAAAGTCACCTTTTGAAAGTCAAGGGTTCTTGTGTCAGATTTGGTCTGCACTCTTTCCTGGACATGCATGGCAACACCAATCGCAGCATGGTCACTGTTCCCCAATGGCTCAGTAGCCCTTACATCCCTAACTAGGTCCCGAGTACACACAATATTAAATCCAGAGTTGTCTGGTGGGCTCCATGACTAGCTGCTCTAAGGCACAGTCATTTAGCACATCAAGGAATCCGGTCTCTCTTTCTTGACCAGAGCAGCAGTTGACCCAGTCAATATGAGGATAATTGAAGTCCCCCATGATTACAATCCTGTCTCTCTTGGTCAACGCCCTGATTTGTTTCCTCATTTCAAGGTCACCTTCAAGCTTTTGATCAGGAGGACAATAGCACACCCCCACTGTTACATTGCTCCTATGGCCTGGTAGTTTAACCCACAGCGACTCCATGGTGGAGTCCGGCCCACCTTCAGTTTCTACTCTGCTGGATTCTATCCCTTCTTTGATAGATATGGCCACCCCTCCGCCAACACGCCCTTCCCTGTCCCTCCTATAGAGTTGATAGCCTGGGATTGCAGTATCCCACTGGTTCTCTGCATTCCACCAGGTTTCTATTATGCCTATTATATAAATGTTTTCCCTAGTCACCAAACATTCCAGATCTCCCATCTTTGCTCGAAGACTTCGGGCATTCGAATAATAACACTTATATACGGGGTTCTCTAAGGAGGGACTGTTTTTTGATCCCTTTTCCCCTCCTCTCTTTTTACTGGACAAACTGTCACTTAGGTTTGATGTTCTATTTTCTACTCCTCCATTACTCTTTGATACTCCTCCACCCTCTTCCGGTAAGGATGAGGAGCTCCAAACGGACGCCACTCGGCTCCTGTCGGCTTTCCCCCAGGGATCAGTTTAAAAGCTGCTCTGCCACCTTTTTAATATTAAGCGCCAGCAGCCTGGTTTCATTTTGGTTCAAGTGAAGCCCGTCCCTCTTGTACAGGCCTGGCTTGTCTCAGAACATCCCCCAGTGCATAATGAATCTAAACCCTTCGTCCTGACACCACCGTCTCATTCACGCATTGAGACCCCTGAGCTCCACCTGCCTAGCTGGCCCTGCATGTGGAACGGGTAGCACTTCTGAGAATGCTACCTTGGGGGTCCTGGCCTTCAGCGTCCTGCCTAGCAACCTAAATTTGGCTTCCAGGACCTCCCAGCTACATTTCCCCACATCGTTGGTGCCAACATGCACCACGACTGCTACCTCCTCCCCAGCACTCCTTACCAGCCTATTATATCTAGGCTGACAAGACGTGATGTCCGCAACCTTCGCACCAGGCAGGCAAGTCACCATGCAGTCCTCACATCCGTCACAGAGCTCTCCCTCTATATTCCTAACTATAGAATCACCCACGACAAGGAGACCACAACCCCCTTCCCGCCGAGGAGCATTCTTAGTGCGACTGGATGCGGGCTCTTCACTGGAAGAAGGGGTCCCTGCTGGGGATTGATTCCCTCTGCTCCAGGCTGACGTCCTCCAGCCCTGAGACTCCTTTCCCCATCTGAGGGTGGGACAAAGCCTGCAAGTCCCCAGATGTCTCACCATGGACCCTCACTGCCTGTCTCTGCTTCTCCAGGTCCACAACCAAGGCCTCTAGGGAGCAGACACGTTCCCTGAGTCCCTGGAGCTCCTTGCACCGAGGATACACCCACAACTTACACCCCAGAGGCATATAGTCATACATGATTTTTAACAGCTCGTTGGAGTTGTGTAGTGTCCCTACATGTTTTAAAACCTCCATCATTACCCCAGTACCTAAGAAAGCTTCTATTAGCGGACTGAACGACTACAGACCTATCGCCTTAACATCTGTGGTGATGAAAGTCTTTGAGAGATTGGTGCTGGCCTATTTGAAGGACATCACTGATCCTTTGTTAGACCCTCTTCAGTTTGCATATCGGTCTAACAGATCAGTAGATGATACCGTCAATATGGCTATGCACTACATCCTACAACATCTGGATTCCTCAGGGTCGTATGCAAGGGTTCTTTTTGTCGACTTCAGTTCCGCGTTCAATACAATTGTACCATCTAAATTGTATCTCAAATTGATTCAACTAAAGGTACCCATTTCTGTTTGTAAATGGATACATAGCTTTCTGGTAGACAGGAAACAGCAAGTGAGACTGGGGAAAACAACATCTAATATCCGTACAGTCAGTATGGGAGCCCCCCAAGGGTGTGTACTTTCCCCACTGCTTTTCTCCTTATATACGAACGACTGTATTTCAACGAATCCCTCTGTTAAGATTCTAAAGTTTGCAGATGATACGACGGTCATTGGACTTATTAAGAACGGTGACGAGTCGGCATACAGACGGGAAGTTGAGCATCTTGTTGCATGGTGCAACAGTAACAGCTTAGTGCTCAACCTACAGAAAACGGTGGAGATGGTAGTGGACTTTCGGAAACACCCCCCTTGTATACTCCCACTTTCCGACTTAGGCAGCACGGTCTCTGTAGTGGAGTCATTTAGGTTCTTGGGCTCTGTACTCTCTCGGGATCTGAAATGGTCAATCAACATTGATGGCATTATTAAAAAAGCTCACCAGCGTCTGTACTTCCTACGACAACTTCGGAAATTCAATCTGCCTCGTGAGCTCCTTGTCCAATTTTACAGAGGCATTATCGAATCTGTCCTCTGCTCTTCCATAACTGTTTGGTACGGTTCGGCAACCAAACTGGACAAGAACAGGCTTCAGAGGACTGTCCGAACTGCTGGAAAGATAATCAGAGCTGATCTGCCATCAATGGAAGAGTTGTACATTGCACGGGCTAAAAAGAGAGCGGAAAAGATCGCGGCAGATTCACGACATCCTGGCCACAACTTGTTTAATCTTCTCCCCTCTGGTCGGCGATATAAGACACTGTACACTAAAACATCGAGGCACAAAAATAGTTTTTTTCCCTGTGCCATCAAACTGCTGAACTTGTAACCATCTGACGCGACTGGGAGTTGAGGCAACTGGTGTTTGCAGAATTTGTTCTTAATTGTCTTGTGTATTCTTTGTTTATGGTGTGTGTGTAGTGTTTTTAAGTGTGGCCGGTAGCCATATTAAATTCCGGGTATGGTCTACATACCTGGCCAGTAAATAAATAATAATAATAATAATGAACCATCCCACACACCCACCCACACAAATAGAGCAGTAAATTTCTCTTGAGTGATTCATGATTTCCTCCTTACTACAGGCCTTCTCAGCAGAGCTAGTGAGTTGACAGGAGCCAGTCACTCTGTGCAGTATTGAACAAATGGCCCTCCTCTTGACGCACTTCGTTTGTTTGTGGAAATGTCTCACCAACTCTTGCAGAGGCTCTTAACTTTTGCAATCAAAACAAAAGAACCCTTTGCAAATATTTCTGCAAGGGATTCATCTGCTGTCAGATCAGTGACCTGGTATGGAGGAGATAAGTGTTTGACGACAGAGAAGTGAAAGCTGGGGTGTGTGTTCAACTCGTTGGATTTCCTGCCTCCAGTAGCAAACTTCAGATATTAGCTAAATCGCAAATATGCCTCTCTCCCTTTAAAAGCCTATTGCTATTAGTTCAGATTGTGGTTACCTCTTGTCATTCATGCTGTTCAGTGTGCAGAAAAGGCAGATGCGGATTACTCATGAGAGAGTCCGGAAGGCTTCATTGCGTAAGGGATACTTTCCATAAGGGAATCCCCAATTAGCATTTGCGTCAGCCATATGCCGAGATATTTGACAATCTCATTCACTGAGACAAATGGGGGGGGGGATTAAGTTGCTGCATCTGGACTACGCCAAAGCAGTGGTAACTGGAGCATCTGGTTGCGTGGGGCTTGAACTGGGATTTATGCAGTTTGGGTGCATATTTCCTCCTCCCTGAACCACCTGGTCCATCAGCCTGCGGAGGAACGTCAGGCAGCCTGACGTGATTCAGATCAGACCACTACATTTCCACCAAAAAGTGGCCAAGCCAATGTGCAGGAAGTGCCACTGTTTCACATTCAAATGCCTGCGCTGTCTTAATTATTCCTCTAAATTAGGCATTGAGCTTGAACAGGCTCAGTGGAGCTCACCCACTGCAATCCATTAGTATGGATCTGCGGAGGCAAATGTAAAATATTCTCTTAACCCATTTGGAAAATTGCTGTGAATGGATTTCCCTGAAGCGAATGGCCAAGAGCAGGGGCTGTCCACTCCACGTTTCCTGCCACACTTGAATACCCTTGACCAATATCCTAGGTGATGCAGGGCAAATCAGGAAGCTGGAAATGCTGACTGAGCCCAAGCTGGAGGCCTGCAGTCTGCTTGGTAAGCAAAGTTTGCTGCCAGCAGGGAAAATAATCTGTCTTTACCAAAAAGGAGGAAAAGAAAATGATGCAGAATCCATCAGTAAATGTCAGATCCATTAAGCTGCACGGTTCTTAATAATATTTAACTTGCGTTAGTTCGTTTGTTTCATGGAACATCTGGTTTCTTTTAGGCTGGTTTCCAGGGTCTGTCACACTTCCTTGTTTTGACAGCGTGTGTTCTGTGAACAGGAGGTGCAGTTTCCAGCAAGAGGCGACCTGATCCAGTTTAGCTGTGGAACCGTACTGCGTCTCCAAGGGAGTACTGGGCGGCCAATGCCCTGCAAAAACACAAGGCACTGGTGTGTGTGTGTCAGAATCCTGTTACAGGAGGGCTTGTGCAAGCAGTTGTACACAGCTGCATGCTATTCTGGTGCACCACTGTGCCCGTAAAGCAAGATCCTTTAGGTTTGGTAGGAGGGAATCTGGCTATTTCTAGGCAGATCCTAAGTGGGGAGCACTGGTTTCTCGATCTGCTTTTAACTGCTCAACCCCCATTGCGCGTTGGAGATGAAGCTGTAGCTCAATGGTAGAAAATACCATTGTACACAGAAGGTCTGAGGTTCGATCCCTAGTGTCTGCAGGTAGACCAGAGAAAGACCCCTCTCTGAAACCCTGGAGAGCCACCACTAGTCAGTGGGTCATGGCCCGATATGCAGTGGGCTACGACACAGTGCTCAGGTCTGCCCCCACCCCCAAAGCCTTACTTGGTGTCCCCAGAGGCTGCTTCCAGGTTGCGCCAGCCCACTCCCTTAGCCTCTGCTGACCTCAGAATGCCTCCCAGGCACGCCAGGAAGCTGCAGAAGTGAACCAGAAGTGGCTTCTGCAAATTAGGAATCGCCTCCAGTCATGTCTGGGGACCTCTAGGAGGCCTGCTGCGGGCCTAGGGAGTGGCCACGGGCCTGCGCCATCCAGAAGCAGCCTCGGGGGACACTGAGTAAGGCTTTTGGGGACAGATTTGGGCAAAGTGACCCACTTCGGAGCACAACGTGGGTTGCAGAACCAGTGGTGTAGACAGTACTGAAGTCAATGGGTGGATAGTCTGACTCGGTGCAAAGGCAGCGTAGCATGTTTTGGCCCCTTCCATTCCCTGCTGTATGATGCAGTCCTGCGGCCTCTCCATGTTCCTGCCTTCAGAGGAGGCTGCCCATTGGTGTCTCTGGGCTTGCCGCCTTCCACCCAGACGACACGCCCAGAGCTGTTACTCATGCGGAAGCCCAGAGCGGGAAGCTCCTCTGAAAGCAGGCAATCCTGTTCCTTCCTCGCAGGGAAGGATTAGGGGAAAGTCCCTCCCGCTTCAAACCAGGCGCGAGGCACGTCTCGGTTGAGGAAGCATGTGGCACGCCGCCTCGGAGAAATGTGCAGCCATGGGAATTTCAGCAGAATTTGAGAAATTTTCTGCTGATTGCCAGGGAAATGTCTGGGGCTTTCGAGTATTAAGCACTTAGCCTCAGCAGCCGCTACCACCTGGAAAGCTCAGGGCATGCGGTAGGAAGACTGGCCCTTCGGAAATTCAGGCATCATCTTTGGCTGAGAGTGGAGCCGAAGTCAATCGGCGTGTGAGTCATTCTGCAGCAAATTCCCGACACTCTCCTACTTCAGGGCCTTTCTTTTACTTTGCCAACTGTTCCTGGGCTCCCTCCATTGCTGTCTACCGCCACCCCTGTAATCTCTTCCCAAAATACCCAATTACACTGCATAATTCAGTTTCCCCGCAGCTAGAATTAAGTAAAAAAAAAATAATTTGCTCTGATGTTGTGCCAAGAGTATATGTGGTGACGGAGGTGAAACTAGGACAGGGCAAGGCTGGGCCGTGCATGCCCACCTTTGCCCCTCCATTATGGTTCTCTCCCCCCCCCCCCGCCCCGCCACTCATGTCACTCAAACACCGGCCATTCCTTTCTCTATGCTGTGGCTATTGTTCAGCCACCGTTGCTCCAGCTTCGGTGGGATGCTGTTGCTGTGGCAGGGGTAGGGTTGCCAGCCCTCCAGTATTGAACTAAAGCAGGGATGTCAAACCCATTCCATACAGTGGGCCAAATAGCATCCATGGTGCCTGCTGAGGGCCGGAAGTGACATCACTGAGCAGGAAGTGATGTTTCTTCCCTAACTTAAGAAGTCCCCAATCACTTTAGCTTTTCTGTATAGGAAAGATGCAGTTGTGTTCTGATGAGAGCCCATCAATCAAGCATCAAGCCAAGACCCCAGTAGCCTGCCAGATCTGGCACCGAATGGCCAGCCGTGGGGAAAAAAGTCTTTCAGGTCATATGGCCGTACTGCTGAAACATCCGGGTTCTTGGGAACGATTTGGGTGTTTGTGCATACCTGTGTTTGTTTTATATTATCTTGTTTTATCTGAATTTTATTGCCCTTAGTATCAATCAATCAATCAATCAATCAATCAATCAATCAATCAATCAACAGGTACTTATATACCGCTTTTCAACACAAAGTTCACAAAGCGGTTTACAGGCAAATAGTAATAATAAAGTACTTGAATCTGAACCTGGACTTTGTATTTTAATTATGATTGTGATGGCTTTTAGCTAATACAAGAAACAATTTTGATTGCTACTTAAATCATTCCCAATCAGACTATTTTTTAAGCCAGATGCTGTTGCATTGGGACATCCATGTATGGGAAGTCTTAATGGTGGTTAGCAAAGCCTCTCTGATTTCTGTAATTGAACTATGTCCGTGGTTAGGTTTGGCTGGCGGTTGGGCTTCCAAGTGCGCTTCCTGTCTGGACCTCGGCTCTGCTGAGTCTACCTCCCCCCTAGTCTTCCCTGAGTCATGCCTGTTAACTTGTGGTCTTGGGGCATTCTTGCAGGCACTGATGAGAACTCTTGGAAAGCCATTATCAAGCCAACCAGCCAGTCCGTGTCTCTCTGCATATGATACTCCTGTATGATTGTGCCCTATACCGGTTCCAGTTGACTCCCCGATGTTCTGCCATCTAACTATGCATCAAATTACATGAAGCAGGAACCTCCACCGGGCAGGCCCTAATGGTGCCAATTTTCCTTCTGCTCCGTGGTCAATTAGACCTCTGACAGGAGTGACTCACAGATGCAAATTGTGCCATGGCTGCTACTTTGGGTGGCCGACTGTCTCGCTTGCCTCCTTCAGAGCTTTCAAGTCTTATCCTCCACCCTTGAGGCTGGAGACAGACAATAATTTTTCAGAGCATTTAAAAGAGAAAATAAATGCATCATTTGCAGAGGCTGATTTGCTCGTTCCTTTGTCCCACTCTCGTCTCTGGTTGAACAGGGTTTTGAAGTAGATCCGAAGCTGCCACTAAACCTAGCCAGACCAATGGCTTGGCTAGGTCTGTATTCTTGACGCCAATTGGCAACTGCTCTGCAGGGGGTTGGACAGCTCCAGGCCTAACTCCAGGTTAGGATTACGTCCTGGGACTAGTTGGTTGTGGTTTCTTTTTTTGGAGCCATAAAGGCATCTGTTGATAGCAATGGATTTCCAGCCTAAAAGTGATCCTCTTCAATATGTTTGTATTTTAGCTGGCCTCCTGAGATCAGAGCAACTGAACGTTGGGGGTGAAAACACACACAACCACTTTCTGTAGAAAGGGCCTTACCTGCCAAAAATGTTAATCCGAGATCAAGCACAGTATTTTATACTGCCTACTGTAAACTCCCTGCAAACGCTGCTGATGTTTTCTGGGAACATTCATCAGCTTGTTGTAGGTTCCTCAGGCTTCTCTTTCGCTACATTAATCTTGGAGAGCTTTTGTAGATGGCCTTGCACCTTCTGCAACAACCCGTTGCGTTTGCACGTCGCCTTTGCCAGGAGTAGTTAATGAACTGCTCCACGTACAGTATTCTGCACTCAAACCACACAAGTGTACCATTCAGCCACTGAGAACTAGCTCTTTCCACTATTATTTTTTCTTTCTTGCCCGTAAGGCTAATGATCCATCAATATCCACCTCTCTTTAAAGAGCAAACCGAAAAGGCAGGTCCCTGCACACAAGAAGATTTCAGTGTAAACGTTGACTTGCTTGGTTCGGCTACCGAGGCTTAGCTTAGCTTTAGTGGAAGGCACAGTGTTGTCAGATTTCAGAAAGGGATGGGGAGGGATGGGAGGAAGAGGTAGATTTCCAGTAGACTGGAGTAAGATCAGACGACACCCAGGTGGGCAGATGCTGACAGGGTCCAGTGGCTTGCTTATTGATTTGCCTTTCATGCCGAGCCCAGCAGTTTTCTGCACCCAAAAGCAGAATAACCAGGCTCTTCTTTTGGGCTGCAGATGTAAGAATAGTCCCCGTCTGCTATCTGATCTTCCTCCCCACAGCTCTGGGCAGCAGCAGGGGGCTAGGGCAATGAGACGGCATTGGCAGCAGTCCTTCCTTCAGCCCCAATGTTCTTTGGCTTCTGAAGCAGATCTGCTATATACAACCCTGCCTGCCCCAGAAAAAAAAAAAGGGCTGTGGGGGCAATAGGGAACGACCTAGGTGGGGAGACGTACAAATAGAAACCTTACTTTTCCTTACGTATCTAGGGTGCAGCAGAAACCCTCTGATTTGTGGATATATATGTCCATTCCGATCATGTAATAAATGTGCCTTAGCTGCTTTGAGCGTGCCCTTGTGGAAACGTGGTGTATACGTTATTCTCTAATAATTATAATTTCTGTAGGTGGCAAGCCAAGAAGCATCGTATTGTTCTGGCAAAGCCCCCACCTCCAGCACATCAGTTTGGAATTAGCTATTTTGGGCAGTTTGTTAATGAACGGCCAGAGTCCTGAAGGAAAGTGCAGGCCTTAGTTGACAGTGGTGGCAAACTAGGAAGAGACGTGGGAGGGGGATTGATACCAGCTGCAATCATAAATCTTCTTCTTGTATTTTCTCTTCTTCCCCAAAGTGAACCCGAGTCTTGATCTGAAGACCAAATGTAAACAGAGCTTAAGTCTTAAGGATTAATGGTTTGCAAGCTGGTACAGATGAACAGCGTCCTAATACTCTGCCGATTATTATCTTTTTTGGATGATAAATTGTGCTTGAACTACCTGGCATGCTTAGATACAAGTACTGATAAGCTCTGTATAAACACAGCTAATCTTCTTAATCTGCACGCAATGGCAAAGAGACAGGTTCCCCATTCATGCGCCTTTTCAATGCGTGGAGCTGCACCCTGCTATTTTGTCAAGATGGCCTTCTGAATGAACGGTGCTTTTCCCCAATGAGTGGGCACGTGATTTCTCTGTAAAACAACTCTCAAGCTTTGGGATGCTGTGTACATTGACCTAGAGTCTTGTAAAGGGGTTTGCATAGGAAAACTGAACACCAGCAATCTGGTATGATGGATGGTGCAATGGCTCTCACCAGGAAGAGTGCAGAAGCTGGAGCAAACAGAAATGAGAAGCAGTGTGTGCCAAACCCCATATCAGGGCACAATCCTAACCTGGAGTTAGGCCGGCACAGTTAGGCCAGCAAAGTTTGGCTGGCACAAGGGCCACCGTAAAGTATGTTTGGACCATTCTTGGAGTCAGAGAGGCCAGCACACCATCCTCCCTGACTCAGAGTGGTCCAAACGTGCTTTACGGTGTCCCTTGTGCCGGCCAAACTTCGCTGACCTAACGGTGCCAGCCTAACTCCAGGTTAGGATTGCGCTCTTAATTGCTTATTGCTGTCATGGTGCGTGTCACAAGCGTAAGCAGAGTCCTGAATGCCTCAGCTCGTTTTTGTATAGGCTCAAGATGCTAGTCCTCAATGCTGGAAGGGGAAACCTTCGACACATGTAAGCAGCCTGTGTTAAAAGCATGGGGGAGGCTGTTGGATGAACTGTGAGCAGGACAGCTCTCTCCTGACCCCACATCCTCTTCTCCCACATTACATTCCCTGGCCTCATTTTATTCCATGTTGCCCCAGCCCTTCCCTTTCCTTCCCACACTGCTGTAATCTTCAGCATTCTTTTTGGCCTGCCATGTCAGACACTAATGAGCTTAAGAAACACTCAGCTGCACTTCCCCGTTTTCCCACATTATTTAACTGCCTGCAGCAAACTCCTTCGGGGCCCCCTCTGGTAATGCTTCTGCCTCGTAGTTTGGGAAGCGGAGGGTCATCCCCGTATCTGGCTGGGCCACGTTAATTAGTGGCAGATACCAAGTGGGATCCTGGTGTTCTCTGTCCCTGGCACTTCCTGTAACCAGTGCAGCCTGCCAGCGTCCTAGTGGGAATGTAACCTCAATTAAACCGTTGCATCCGAATATTCTTTTGGCTTGTTTACAGTGTTCTTTTATTCCTGTTTTGCTCATAAGTCCACACAGATCAGCAGCCCAGATGAAATGCTCCCTTTCAGTATCTCCCTGTGTCAGCCATTTGTTAGCCATCAACAGCCTGGCGAGGGGAGAAAAGAACAGATTCTCTTTCTGCTTACAGAAATCTTCCTTCCCTCAGTGCCTGGAGGCAATTCCTAAAGCACATTTTAGTCTATTAATAATTTTTGTTCTATTTTTTTCCATGCATAGCAACTTCCGGTCTGCTGCATAACAATATCCATGGCCCATACATACGCTCACCAACAGGAATCTTGAAGGGTTTTCCTTTCACACAGCATCATCTTACGTCCAGGGTGGTGGTGTGGGGTTTTTTCCCCCATTTGTCTTTGGAGGATTTTTTTTTTTGCCTCTTTTTAACAACACCGAAAATGTTCACTGGCCGAAAAGCAGTTAAAACTGTTTCCGCTTGAAACCGTTCAATAGTTTAATAATACATCATACAATACAGTTTAATAATACATCAGTAGCCATACTTGTAGTGCTTCCTATTCCTTTCCAAAGGCTCGGTGCTGTAAAAAAAATGTTCCACGCAGAACATTTCAATGCTCTAAAAGAGATGTCCCCTTAATTTGATTCTGAAAAGAGACCAAAGAAGGAATGTCCAAGGGTAAAGGTAAAGGTTTCCCGATGACCGAATGGTCTAGTCGTGACCGACTGTAGGGGGGCGGTGTTCATCTCCGTTTCAAAGCCTGTAGAGCCGGTGTTTTTATCTGATCATGTGGCCAGCATGACTACGCCGTAGCACACGGAAAGCCGTTACCTTCCCACCGAAGTGGTCCCTATTTATCTACTTGCATTTTAGGTGCTTTCAAACTGCTAGGTTGGCAGGAGCTGGGACAAGCAACGGGAGCTCACTCGGTCACGCAGTCTCGAACTCCCAACCTTGCGGTGGTTGGGTCCAAGGGTAGCATCTGTCAATTTGGTTCCACGCACGCTCTCTTTATGGGGTGTGTGGGTGAGGGAGCCTCCCTGAGTCCCCCTAACTGACAGGGTGGGTGAGACCCCACTTCTTTCTTTGCCAGATTAGCGGTGTGGTGAGCTTCTGCTTGTACACCTTTGTGGAAAATGGTGTCAAGGTGATGGGGAATGAATGGGGGAAGGGGGTACACAGGCTTAAACACCTTAATTCCAATACAGTGCGCCTGCTTCTAAACTACTCTTCATAGGATTATGCTGCAAGGCTGATTCCCCCAAAGTGCTGTGGATGAAAGGGACATGATCCTGGTATCTGGACCAGTAGCAACCTCCCGGTTGCATTAGGTCCACTTTCAGCCCAAGCTGCCCTGTGGTGACTCTGGCCAAGTCTGTTAACTAGCAAGCTCAGCTGGCATGTTGAGAAGGAGCGGCAAAATACACAAATCCTGCCTTGAAATGGACGTCATGGAGGAGTTTCTCCTCCATGTACAGCTGTGGCACCGAGAAGATGGTCTGCTATAGGCAATCTATAGGCAATGATGGATTGTGCAACCTCCTTACAAAGGTGGTGGGCTATTGATACCGGGTGCAAGGGAGTGGCAACAGGATGCAATCAATCAATCACTAGTATTTATATACCACTTTTCAACACAAAGTTCACAAAGTGGTTTACAGGCCAATAGTAACATTGAAGTTAAATGGCTCCCTGTCCCAAAAGGGCTCACAATCTAAAAGAATGGAGAACACCACCAGCAACAGCCACGAGAAAGACACTGTGCTGGGGTGAAGAGGGACAATTGCTCTCCCCCTGCTAAATATAAGAGGACATCACTTGAAAAAGTGCCTCTTGCCCAGCTAGCAGGGGATGCAAGCATCTTGTGGTCTCATGCCTCCCTGGGGCACCTGGTGGGCCGCTGTGAGATACAGGAAGCTGGACTAGATGGGCCTTTGGCCTGATCCAGCAGGGCTCTTCTTATGTTCTTATGTTCTTAAGAGCATCTGAACGAGCATTTTCTAGCCTGTGAAAAGTGACACCGCTGTACTGCGGCTTATTAATTAATTTGGCTTATTAAGCCAAAGCGAAGGTGCCAGCAGCTGATGAGTCAACTGGCTGGGATGTGGGGGTTGGCTGTTCAGGCAATAAAAGCAGCAGCAACAGAAAATGGGATCAGGAAAGCAGAAGGATCGGAAGGTCTTCAGCAAGGAGGGGAGAGAAAAGAAACTACCAAGTAGGAAAGCTCATGTTATTGTTTGTGTTCTTTCACAGTTGGTAAATGTGGACTTCTGGTGAGGATTAGCTTTAGGTGGGGAAAAGAAGGTTAGCACTCAGGTAATGCTTTCTGAGGGTGCAGTCTGTGTCTCATGTATTATCTTGATGTAATCCTCACCATGCAGAATTGTCGCAGTGATTATTATCTCCCTATTGCAGAAGGGAAGGAATAGAAGGTGGAGGCTGAGAGAGAGTGGCTTGCCCAAGGCTGCCCAGTGAGTTCCTGGCAGAGGCCAAACGAGAAGGTCCTCGTTTGCAAGCCAGTCTCTTAGCCACGACTCTGACATTAGCTCACGCTGAAAATGGCGTCCTGAGTCCTGGTCACGTTTCCAGGCTTGGTCATGTTCATGCGCAGTGGAGTGTTAAAATCAGCTGGCATTGCAGCTCTGCATGAAACATGCAGCAAGCAAAATCTGGCCAGGTGCCTGGTGGCCATGTGGAAGAGGCCAGACTTCTCTTCCTCCTCCTCCAAGAAATGTCAAACCGAGACACCCTTTCCCACGTCTCCCAACAAGAAAATTATTTCATGAATTCCTTCAGATCTTCTGCGTCGTTTTTTTCTCGTTTAGCTGCCCAACTCTAAACATTGAAGTCAAGCATCTCAGCGTTTATTTTGCTTGTTGGCTAGATGCGATTAAATAATGATGGTTAATAAGCAGGGCCTCGTCTCGTTCCATGCTTGTTCCTGAACCCAAGGTCATAAAACCGTCTATCAGTAAAGCAACGCAGAGCGAGACAAAATGCTTTTGCGTACCAAGTGATGAGAGCAAAGAATTCTGGGAGTCGTGTCAAGCATGTGGATATGGAAAGCGATGGGAGTTGTCATGTAGTATTTCCCAAGCTGTATCTCCTTTCCAGAGGGCCAAACTGATCTCGCATGTCTGGGGCCTCACAGCTGTCCAGCTGTAGAGGCCTCCACGGAGCCATGATGAATTGTCTTATTGTATGTTGGCCCTGTGATGTGGCAGCAGTTTCCTCTTTCTCTCCTGGGTGAAGGTTGGATTTCCCCCCAGGAAACGTGACCGTGCAAATCGGGTCCAGACCATTAAATGAAGTCTTTGCACGTCCAGGATAGCCACCTGCTAGATGTGTCCATCTCCATTCCTGTGTCTCTAGGGATTTCAGTTGGCTTTTATTTGGCCCCCTTGATTTCTCTGCGGACAATTGTTTGTATGGATTCTATCCATCGCATGCTTGAGAACCTCTCCCTTGGAAACGGTCCTGAACATCCAGATTGTGTTGCTGTCCTGCTTTTGTTGACTGACGCTGAAGAAGCAGGGTCAAATGTTTTTCACCAGGTTATCCCTTCCCACCCATCCTTGACTTGGGAACAAACTGGACAAATCATCACCAACTGTTCAAAACCAGCATTCATCAGATTCTAGGGGAAATGGACACTGCAGACCTCAGGTTCTCTAAGGCATCCTCGTGACAAAATGGGTTAATTCCATCGGCTTCCTATATGTGTCTCCATTTCCCGGAACGATCCATTCTTGTGACACTCATGCAGATTTCCCCATCTGATTTTTGACTGTAGGTTTCCAGTCAGTTTGACTGTAGGTTGCCACAGGTATATTTGATATTGTGGATTTGGCTTCCCAGTATGGGCAGACTTGGATAGCTAGATAGGTCCACAGTCACAGAGTTGGCTGTTCTGAGCCTCTGGAATGCCCCTCGCACCCATCTGTCAAGGTGGGGCACCTGGAGATCCCAAAAGGGAATTGGTTTCATGAGAAAACCCTCCCCCCCCCCCGCAGGGAGGAATCCTTTTCACATTGTTCCCTATTTTGCTCCTGCAGTGCAGAGGGCTTCCTTGGAACGAGGAGGAAAAGAAAACTTCTAGAGGGCCTTGACTGATTGCCCAGTGGCAACAACAAGCCCCGTATGTGGCTACCACACCATCCTCTTGGCATCCAAGGCTACTCTTGGCAAACGCCACAGCCTTAATTCTTGAAAGCGATCACAGAGACAGACAGAATTACTTAGACTCAGGGTCTTTTTTTTCTCCTGATGATAATCATACTGTGCAACTCTGTTTGCAATTCCAGAGATAAAGACTACCGTGGTGTACCCAGCAACAGAGAAACATCTTCAGAAGTACTTGCGTCAAGAAGTGTATCTCATCCAAGAGACTGGAGAGGATTACAAGAACGTTACTCTGCCTTTTATCCAATCGCAGAGCTTCAGCATCCAGGTGTGGAATGTAATTGCTTGTTATGAATATGTCCCGGTACAATCCCTGGCTGGGGTCCCAGGTGTTTCTGTAGGCACACCCAAGGCCCAGTGGAATGCCCAGTGGAATTTTTGGCTCCCCCCCTCCTTTGAACGGCAGATCTGAAGTGCTGCATCGCAAGCGGCTTGTGGAACTCCAAAGGAGTTTGCCATGTGGCGTGGGAGGGGGACACGGGGGATGCTGCTGCTTGAGAAGCACATGCCCAACCCTCACGTGGGTATGTTGAACTAATCATGGAGCTCAATCGAGGACCTTTCAAAGGCATTCAGCCATTTCATGAGATGGGCTTTGTGTCTTCCAGAGGAGTAATTATGAGCACTTGCAAGAGTTAGCAATAAGTCAGTCTTCTGGTTGGACGCAATTCCATCAGGCTTCTGAAGGCATTCAACAGGCAGTAGGATTTTTCTCCTACATTATCTTTCTTGGATGGGCCCTTAGACTTGTCCATGGAGCACTAAGCCAAGAGCCATGGCTGGGCTGTGCTGGTTTGTTTCAGAGAAACAGGGCTGTGGGGCAGACTAGGATGGGGGCTAAACATCAGGGAGGGGTGCTGGGAGGCCGGGCTCATTCCTTGCCTTGGAAAGTTGTTCTCTTTCTTTCCCTCTTTTTTTTTCCAGTCCAGAGATGTACAAACATTTGAGGTTTTTGAGGCATGGGGAAGGTCACGTTCTTGGGAGCAAGGCTTGCTGATTGCAAAAGTGGAGCTTAATTACTGAAGAAATGCCACACCACTTTGGCTTTATAATTAAGTAATTGGCTAATCGTGCAAGGGTTTTGACAAACGGCGGGCGCGCTGTTGGGTAATGGCAATGATTTGACCTGCATGGCAAGGACTGCACAGCAGAAATTAGCCCATAAGCCCATATTCCTAGCTACTGTTCTGCTGCATCTGTTGATTTCTTGAATGTGGTCTCTGTTTGGGACCGCATTGCCCTGTTAACTTCAGCAGATAAAGCAGATTCAGAGAGTGGGAGGCAGCATCTGCTGGGACTTCCAAGCAACACAGAACACTCTTTCGGGCAAAAATGCACATTTTCTCTGAAACGCAACAGAGCAGCAGTGTCTCAGTGCAGGCCTACATGATAGGGCCATGAATTCACCGTTGCTGTGCTGCAGCATACTACAGCGAAATGTGGTGCTCATTGTTGCAATGTTCATCTAATTATTTACAGCTGCAAAAGGCTGGCTTTTTTGCAGCTGGTGACGGAGTTTGCTTCACAAGCTCCAAATGTGCTCTCCAAATCTGTGTTCTTTTCTTTCTAAAGTCCCTTTAAAACAAAACAAAACCAAAAAGAAAAGAAAAAAACCTCCCCTGCCAGCATAAATAGTTCCCGGAACCCTTATACACAACATGCATCTGTTCGCTATTCTAGTTCTGGAAACCTAGAGTACTGCTTCTCTGCTAAACAGCTGGTGGATGGGGTGGAGAGTTGGTGGGGAAAGGTGGGATATAAATGTTTCAAGCCCATGGGTTTCAAGCCCATGTTTGCCATTGAATGTGGAATCATAATCAGTCACACACAAAAAAATCATAAAAAGAAAGCAAATTCTACTGGAACTTCTTTTTCCAGCAGGGAATTTTGCCGTATATGCACGCTGGGAGACAGTGAATGATTCTGTTGCAGAGATGTGGCAAAATTACTCCCCCTTCCCCAAGAGAAGCTGGTTAGACATTAACTTGGGCCAGCACCATGAATCATTCAGAGCTGCACTGGGCAGCCTCTCCTGTGTATGCGTGCTTTGTACAGCCTTCAAGTATTTGATAAACTTTACCTCTGGCATCTCGCTAAGAAGTCTTGACATGCTATTTGGAAATCACTGGCTTAATTATTATTGCTTTGCTGCATTCATTTCTGTGCCAGCCATAAATGCAGGGATTTTTTTTTTTAATTTAAAAGCCTTCTCTCTCTTTCTTCCCTCCACGCAACTACATTAAACTATATGAAACAGGTCTCCTTTGGCAGAGTCAATTTCAAAGAGAGTTCTTTCCACATTCTCTTATGCAGAAGTGTTGCAATCGTTATCTAGAAATAAACCATCTCAAAAACCCTTTTGAAGAGAGCATTCTGGTTTCCAAAATTGCAGCTACTTAATACTTCGGAGAAAAGACAAATACACCCTTCACGTAATTCAGTCGTAAGGGCAACAGTATACCTCGAGAATGAGTCCTTCTTGGCAGCGTAGTGCTTGGTCAAAGCTCTGATACACGACGTTTTATTGTTTTATGGGTAACTAACTGTAAATCTTATTGGGTATGAAATCGTTTGGCTTGTTTGTGAACCAAATGCAATTTTTTTTTATTCCGAGACCCCGAATAAAGTTTCCACTTGCAGAGAGCAAAATGACGCAAGAAGATCTCAAGCGACCCAGATGAGAATGATTCACTGCATCATGTTGATGATACAGTTTATTTATAGAAATAATTCATTTGTCTCTTTAGTGGGTCTACAATATCCTAGAGAAGAAGGCTGAGGCCGACCGGGTCGTCTATGAAAATCCGGATCCTGCCAGTGGTTTTGTTCTTATTCCTGATCTTAAATGGGATCAAAAGCAGGTCAGTAAGACACTCTGTCGTTCTTTGCAGGGATGGCTGCCTTTTTAAAAACTATGGCGAGGGTGACAAAATACCAGGCAAGGTTCTACAATGGCACTTGCCATCTTGCTTCTAGTGATTGTATCATAGCATCACCTGTTGTACTGTTTCCCTGGCTTTCTGGTTCCTCTTCCTGACAAATCACTCTCTCAGTTTCATTTCTTTCTTGCCTTGTTGTTGGCAGTGTAAATTGCTAGAGTTATTGGTGACAGTGGTGGGTAGATACGCATGCAAAAGCCCACTCAACACTGCAATCTTGTGCTTGTTTACTGAGAGGTAAATTCTGTTATGCTCAGTGAGACTAAAAGCACAATCCTAACCTGGAGTTAGACCAGCAAAGTTTGGCCAGCACAAGGGCCACCGTAACACGTATTTGGACACTCAGAGTCAGGGAGGATGGTACACGTCTGTGTGCTGGTCTCTCTGACTCCGAGAGAGGTCCAAACATACTTTATGGTGTCCCTTGTGCAGGCCAAACTTTGCTGGCCTAACTGTGCTGGCCTAATTCCAGGTTAGAATTGCAGTCTTACTCCCAGGAAAGTGTGCATAGGATTGTAAGTTTGGTTACCATCTTGCAGACTTAACCTACTACATTTCCCTTGCCGCTGCTGGTATGGTTCATTTTGAATTGTTCATAGTGCATTATGGAACCATTATATTTTTTTCCTAGAAGAGTTCCCTGCTCTTTTTAGTTGGTTTAAGCAAGAGAGTAGGATAAGTGGAATAGGGTCTATTGCGAATGTGTATGTACGCCAGGCTTTAGTCATTGCTACGAGGCTATGAGTTATACAAGTATAAAAGTGTCCATCTTTCTAGCTGTGAGATGTTGGCAAGTGTGGAGTTTATATTAATCTTGCTTGCTCACTCCACCCGGAAATCTCTTGGGACCCTGCGTGAGTCCTGGCTTGCAGTGACTTACTTTACAATAATACCAGGGCGCTTATAAGATGAAACTTGGGTGTCCTACTCTTTACTGGTGCTCCTATTTGTTTTAATTGATGTTGAATTGCATGCACCCTAAAAACCTTTTCAGTGGAAAGGTAGCATGTCATTGTTTAAATAAATCCATCAGTATCTCCAAAATGGTGCTGAAGGTGTTGATATCTTCGACATTATCTTCGAAGATTTAATTAGTAGGTTTAAAGGCAGGTTGTTCACTGTAAACTTCAGGCAATGGACTGTTTCTTCATATTCCCTGTACTACGTATTTCGCTCGTGCTCCCAACAGATCCTGCAGGCTGGCACTCCTGCCACAATTCCCACCGAAGCAAGGCTTTTTGCAAAAAAAACATAGCCCCAGGTTTTGCAAGGATGTTCCTTTAAAAGCTTTCCCGCTGTGCTATATAAGGATGCTTTCAGCAGTTCCTCTTTGCACAGCTGTCTTGGGTCCAGGCCTTGTTGTGGGGCAGAGTAGGGCAGCCGATTCCAATTCTTGTCCTAAGCCCACAAGTTGACAGTTATTTAATTACAGCTATAATTAACTGGCAGTGCGGAGGGACAGGAGAGTTACCAGTTCAGCTGCTCTGCCATTTAGGCCCGTTCTGAGCTCCTCTGCAGGATTTCCGTTCCCCTTATCGCCATGCATCCACTGTCAGCACCTCACCGTGGTGGTAGGTCACAAAATCAGATTAGAAGAGGTCACATGCCGAAGCTCCCAGTAGGACTTCCAAAGTGAGTCTTGATTTCAGTTTTCAAAACATCCTTCACAGGGGACCTTTCTCTCTCTCTTTCTCCCTTTCCAGGGTGGTAATTTAATTGGGAAAGACATGGCCTTTAATTATGACAGAACTTGGCCTTTAATTATGACAGATCTGGAATCCCATCAAGAACTCTGAATGGGTGTGTGTGTGTGTGTGTGTGTGTGTGTGTGTGTGTCTCACGAGCTGCTTTGACAGGAAATGTTTGCCGAGCAGTGGATGTTGCTGGGGAGAATGACAAGGCCTCCTGTGCTGAGGTGGGGTCCTCCACATGCAGACCCTGCATCACCCCGTTTATAGTTGTGCTGAAGAAGAGCTGTCAGCAAGCTTCCTGCATGGCAAAAGTGGTTCCTGCCTCTGCCAGGGCTGTTCCAAGTCCTCCTGGCACCTGAAGTTCCAAATTTGACAATTACCGCCTCTGGTGTGGCACCCTTGCCAGGCCAGATGCTTTTCTCTGCACCATACCAGCTGCTGCAGCACCATTTCTCTGCCTGTCACTCTTCGTCCTTTCTCTTCTGTTTCCCTTCTCCAGTTCAAAGGGTGCAGAAAAAGAGGTGTCACTCTAGGGACCATTGCATACTGTCAGGCACCTGCACCAGTCTGTCTTAGAGCGCAACCCTAAACTGGAGTTAGGCTGGCATAAGCTAAGCCACAAAGTTTGGCTGGCACAAGGGCCACTGTAAAGCACATTTGGACCACTTTCCAAGTCAGGGAGGATGGCTCGCGTCTGCCTGCTGGCCTCTCTGACTCCGAGAGTGGTTCAGACATGCTTTACGGTGGCCCTTGTGCTGGCCAAACTTTGTTGGTTTAGCTTATGCTGGCCTAACTCAGTTTAGGATTGCACCCTTAGTTGGCTCTCTGTCTAACTAAGCCTTAGTTTAACAGTTGGCCTTAGTTTTCCACTGTCTTAGTTGGCCCTGACCACCACTAGGTCCAGGGACAAGCTGAGGCAAGCTAAGCTTTGATTGTTTTCTGAACCTGAAATTAAAGGAACGCAAGGGGTTCTAGACACTATCAAACTCTGGCCAGAGGCAGGAACAGCTTTTACTTTCGGCCGTGAACTGTGGCCCATTAGGTTAGGTGGGCATATACGTGGCCCAGATTTTTCTGCATGCCCCTTTGAGTAGGGAGTGTCCTGCCACTGGCAGCACAGAAAGCAGTCTGAAGCCCCACTTCTTTCGTCAGGCATTTGGGCTTGGCGGATTAATGGCTGACGAGAGCTGCAGCTGACAGATGAATTGGTCTGGGGACAGGGGAACTGTCTTGTTTCATATTTGATGTTTGTATTGGATTTGCTGCTTCACGTTCTTAGGTATGCGCTACTAGCTGTCTTGGGACCTTCGTGTGAAGTGCAAGGCTGGGGTATAAAGGGGAATGATTAAATAAGCATTTTGCGTTTGCAGCTTGACGATTTGTACCTAATTGCTATCTGCCACTGCCGGGGAATTAAGTCACTGCGAGACCTGACTGCCGAGCACCTACCTTTGCTGAGGAACATCGCGCAAGAAGGGAAGGTGGGTATTCTCTCCTGTCTTCAGTCCATCTTTTTCTCCGGTTTGTCTCAGTGACTGTACCTGAGCATTAATCAGGTTCGCATATTTTCATCCAGTTTAATGTATCAAACAGACGTACGCAGGGAGAGGGGAGACCATTGGTGTACAATTGCAGGGGCCTTTCCTCAAATGCAGGATTATCTCGGGTTTTATCCCAGCACGCACAACAACAGTATCCCTCCCTGCACCTCCGATCCACTCACCTGCATTACTCCTGCTCCTCTTCCTCCCACTGGAAGCAGAAGAAGGGGCAGAGCGGCAGAGGAGGTGTGGTGCTGGTTCTTGGGGTCTACTCATGTAAGCAGTCTAATGTCAGAAGAGCAAACCTGCATGAAATTGCCTCTTCTCTCCTGTGACACGGGGAAATTGGAAGCTGCAGTTTTCCTGTTGGTGGAGGAGGAGCTGCAGAACCTTCTCTTGGGAACAGAATAGATCAGATCCGTAACAGTTATGAATTAGTCAAAATGCTGTCTGTTTATTTTTATTTTTTAAATAGAGACTCCAGTGCAGAGGTGTCACACTCATTTCATACAGCGGGCCGAATAGCATTCGTGATGGCTGCTGAAGGCCGCAAGTGATGTCATAAAGCAGGAAGTGACATCATCCCCGACCAGGGACAGTGTAAACCTTCTGATGTCATTTTCCACCATTTGCAGAGGTCCTGCCTAGCCGTTTAACGGGGGAAGAACATTCAAGACTTTTGCTTCCCCCCCCCCCCGCAGCATTTTAGCTCCAAGGCTGTTCTCTTAATGCCAGCATTTCAGAGTTTCCTTAGATGAGCTCTTGCCACAGAATAAAATTGAAAATACTTTTCCTAAAATTGCTTCTGCTTCGGGTTTGCTTATGCAGTTTGAGGACCATGGCAGGGTTGTAGGCCATTGGAAGCGTTTCTGGGCTGAGCTCAACAAAACACTCTCGACTCACTGTTCTGATAAACTCAAGATAAGGGGCAGCTCAAAACCGGATGCATGGAGTTCACAGTATAGCAGTGGCCTCCAGATGACACGAGGCTGTTGGGAAGAGTGTGTAGCTGATTCATTGAGCATGCCGATCATCATCTCAGGATAAGCACCCTGAGATAACCATCCTCAGAACTTGCCTGCAATGGCCTGCGTTGGATCAGTGAGCACTGGTTTCTGCAGGCCTGAAAGAGAGCCACCCTTGAAGATGGACGGTCGGTGAAGGGTTTCGTGTGGCCAAAAACAATTCCTCGTAGGAAGGTTGGCCAGGTGTGTCATTCACTGAGCACCACATCTGAGGTCAGCGAAGGATTATTTGCCTACATCCGGACCTGGACGTGAAGCTGCTGAGCTCAGGGCTAGAATCTGTCGCAGTCAGCAGAGTCCCATGTGGGGGTTGCTTCTGGAGCGAGGCAGTTTCTGGTGTGCCTGGGTAGGCACAGTGCCATAGAGTAGGCCTGGGTGCCAGCTTGCTTCCCTGGTGTCATGCTGCTGTCTGGTTCCCAGTGCAGGAAAGCAGGATTCATACGTAGGGTAGTACATTTGATATCTGGACTATCTTTTGGACAACTGTCCTGCAGCGAGTTGAACGCACTGATTAATGTACTGTGCCTTCTTTTTCCTTCTAGGATGCCGTAGTCAAGCGCTTTGGAACGCCCGGCTCCCAGTTGCGG
This sequence comes from Lerista edwardsae, assembly GCA_029204185.1. Taxonomy (NCBI): domain Eukaryota; kingdom Metazoa; phylum Chordata; class Lepidosauria; order Squamata; family Scincidae; genus Lerista; species Lerista edwardsae. The sequence goes on along the minus strand of JAJKFI010000102.1, from coordinate 3,445,286 downwards.
GTCTACCTGCATTACCAGCCATCCTACTACCACCTCCACGTCCATTTCACTGCCTTGAGCTACGATGCTCCTGGATGCTCTGTGGAGAGAGCCCACCTCCTCTCAGATGTGATAGACAACCTGGAGCTTGACTCCCAGTACTATCAGAAGCGCACCTTGACCTTTGCCCTCCGGGCCGACGAACCTTTGCTGAAGAAATTCCAGGAAGCAGGTCGGGTGTGAAACTGTTAAGGACGGTTAGACTAAGTGTATATACCTTTCATACGGATGATTTTGTATTGGTTTTTAAGGCATTTCGGCCCAGTTTAGGCGTAGTAACCCAAAACCATGATTCAGTGCTATGTGAACAAATGTAAATAAAAGGAGATTCTGGTTCCCCTCCCTTCCTCACACGGCTTCGCTTCGGAACAAACCACAGTTCCTAATTGCTTATAAATTCAGTAAGCTGCGGTTTGTTGACTTTATGCTAGAACAAGCCAGAACATCGGATTCTGGCTGATGCCATGACTTGTTCCTATCACTAGTTGTGTAATCGACAGCAGTTCCGCCTGTGTGGGGGGCGGGAAGACAAGTGCAAGCCTGCTGCTCTCTCACGCTTATTTGCATAGCGCTAAACCATGGTTTAGCATTGGGCCTTTGTTTCCGGTTTTGTAATGGTGCATTTGTATTCCCGTTCCTGTAGCCGTTGGATAATGTTTCCTGTTAATAAACGGATATGCTCTGGCTCCATCAATTTTTCCTTAGCATGTTTTGGTATCTTGGGCATCTCACCTGCAGGATCCCTTGCTGGCAATCTGGAAGAGACTTCTGCAGAGAACTGCAGCTGGCTGGGCACATAAGCTTGGCTCAGGTGGACCATTGGTCTACGTTTTTGGTGAGTAAAATAACTTGTTTTGTTATACATCCCATGCACCCTTTTATATTTCTGCCTTGGAGGGAATCCTTTAAACCAGTTACATCTGTTGCATAGAGTTAATCCACAATAACAGTGACTCGTGGAGACATCAGGGCAAAGCTCCGGTAAGGGTCACCCTGCTTCTTTCTTGGCCTGAAAATAAATTTTGGGCTTTAAGGATAGTGTATGCTTTTAATTTTAATTCAGGAAACAACTTTGGCTGACAGATGTCAAAAAGAGGAAATGCTAATCTAGGCTGCTCTGCCAAGGCTCTTTGGAAATTCCTGCCCTTAACTGAAGAATACAGAAGTGGAGCTGGAATGAGCAGGAACATTTAAAGAAAAGTTCTCCGCCGTGTGCCTAATAATAATGCATTGAACAGATGTGCAGAATGTAGGATTCCAGGTGTTACAAGATGGGTCTTTTGAAATCCTGGGATTGATTTAAAAAAAAGAAGAGACAAATCAAGCCAAATGGTTCTTGTCAGAAATTAGGCAATGCTTGTTGGATGGAGAAGGAGGCCAGCTTTTTGAGTTTTTTCCCCTAGAATTCCCAACTTGTGACTAGAGTTGGCAGCCATGCAAAGAGTCCATTTGGACATGCACATCAGATCCAGCTTGTAGCCTCATACTGAGCAGATATATCAGAAGGGCAGGAAAACCCTTTATGCCTTTCCTTTGTTTGCTCCAATATTTGAATTCATGAATATAATTTGGGGTCCTTTAAACAATATTTTGACAGAAAGAATTATGGTTACCAGGCAGTAGAGGGCAGTGTATAAACAGGGGAACATCACTGGGAGTGGGGCAGAAAAAAAAATCTATGGATAATATGAAAGCTGTTTATGCTTTCCCAGGAAGTCCTCTGAAGTCCTCCATCGTGGGCTTGTGATCTGCGGTGAATTAAATCTGCAGCGCCACTGTCCTTTTGCCAGGCTCCTTTTGCTGATTGCTTCAAGAGTCACACACAGGGCCTGCTGCTTTCTTTCAGTCTGCCTGCTTCAACTTTGTTCCTGATGCCCTGTTCTCCTCAAGGCGACTGTCTGCCATGAACACCTGCTCTAGTCTACAACACAAATGAAACTTCCTTATATTGAGTCACATCCTTAATCCAGCTGAATACTGTCAGCCCAAGCTAGCCATGGCTCCATGTCTTGGAGACAGGCTTTGCAGCCTTGCTCCCTCCGATCCCTTTTTTAACTGGAGGTGCTCAGGATCAGCCAATTGATTTCTGCACAGCTTTGCATCCAGAGTCCTTCTCCCACCTCCATTTTAAAGCAACCATGCTAAGCAAGACATGTGCTCAACCCCTGAACAGAAATCTCAGGGCGTGCCAGGACAGCTGGGTGCAATCCTGACCTGGGGCTGATGCAGGCATCACTGCTTTCCTGGCAGGTGCTTCCATTGCTTCCAGGGGTTTTGACAGGCAGGGTGTGTCTCTTGTTCTTGGCTGATGGAGGGGGGAACAGAAGAGCTGGATAGCCCAAGGCACCCTGGCGGAAATTTTGCCGTCAACTCAGTGCTTGTGGTTTTGGATTAAGCTTGAATACCCTTTCACCAAGATATAAGGAGAGCCCAGCTGGATCAGGCCAAAGGCCCACCTAGGTCAGCTTCTTGTGGCCCACCAGATACCTCGGGGATCATACATGAAAACAAGATACCTGCATCCTGTTGCCACTCCCTTGCACCTGGCATTCTGAGTTAGCCTACTTCTCAAGCGAGGCGGTTGCACTTATCCATCATGGATTGTAACTTGCTATGGACTTTTCTTCTAGAAATCCGTCCGATCCCCTTTTAAAGGCATCAAGTCCTAATCTCCCTAGTCCTAATCTTATGCCATACTGGTTTGCACTCTGCCTTTTTCACCTTCTTGTGGCTGACCTGCAATTTACCTGGCAAAGCACTCTATGAACTCTGATATTATTATTATTATTATTATTATTATTATTATTATTATTATTATTTATTGGATTTATATCCCGCCTTTCTGCCCGAAAGCACCCAAGGCGGCATTGCAATAAAAGACACAATAAAAAACAAAATTTAACATTAAAAAAACAATTTAAAATCAATATTAAAACAATACAATTTTTTAAAAAAAACAAGCCCCGTGGATCATAAGCTATAATCAAGATATAAAAGTGTAAAAACCAGCCCGCCTGTCAGCAGTTAAAAGCTTTTTGGAATAAAAAGGTCTTCAGCCCCCGCCGAAATGTTAACAAAGAGGGAACAGTTCTCAATTCTAAGGGGAGGGTATTCCAAAGCTGGGTATGGTGCGTATCTCTCCATTAGCCAGGCTTGCTATGAATCCAGCCTCTCAGCTCCAATTACTTTCTGGAACTGTTGAGCTGGAGAGAGCACACCCTCCGGGTCCAGATCAGTTATGGCCACACACAAAGCCCAGCTAGGACTGGACAGTATCAAAAGAATACGGTAATGTTATTCCTGGCAAGGCACATCTGGGGCCCTTCTGGTGCAATCTGGACTGCAAGACGGAATCTGTCAGGAGTGCAAATAACAGGAGAGCCTGCTAGGATGGAGGCTGGCTCCGTTTTGCTGTCCTGTTCTGCAAAGCTGTAATTCACTTCATTTTCCAAACCGGCCGTCACATGCCAGATGCCCTGCATCCTGCTTTAAATCAGATTATTGCCAGGCTCGGCGGTGGGCAAGTCAATTGAATGGCAGACAGAGGGAATGAAAGCAGACAGGCTGATTGCTCTTGGCTTCCCTTGGCAACAATTAGTCCTGCTTGGTATGGGGGAAGGCACCAGATTTGGGACTTTTATAGCAGGCAGTGGCGCCAGATTTGGACTCACCTGGGGGGTGTCCAGGGTTGGCTTTGTAGGGTATTGGTCAAAGGTCCTCACCCATCAGACCACCAGGCCAGATGCTACTTGACTCTCAGTGTTGGTAACAGTGGTAGCAACCAAGGTGTCATTTGGGGACAGCGAGGCCAGAACTGGGCTATGTTTTACTAGGAAAGCTCTGCTGGGGATATGGGAATGATCTGTCCAGCGACTGAAGCAACAAACGATGTGCATTTTTTCTCTCCATCTAACCATTTGGAAAGCCAAGTTCACACTGGTATATATCCACCCCTTGTTGCATTTTTTTTTTTTGTATGTGTGAGTCAGCCATCATGGATCTTGCATATCATGTCATCTCAAATCCAACTGCTGAACTGGAGCAGTTCGTCGGTCCAGGAAAGTGGTCTGTTGATTCATACCTTTAAAAACGGTTTCATTTGTTGCTGTTTGGGTTGTGTTGCTTTTTGTAATTGTCAGCGTTTCCGTGATGTATTTCTGCTGTGGTTTTACTGCTGCTCAGTGCTGTGTCGTAAGTGACTGAGGCCCCTGCGGGGCATAAACTTCAACTTAATTAGGAGAGGGCTGACGTAGCACGACGGCTAAGGGACTGAGCTGTAAATCTGGACTGTCCCAATTTGAAACTTGCTGCAGCCATGAAACCCACTCTATGGCCTTAGGAAAGCCACTTCCTTCCAGCCTCAGTCTTGCCATCGGCAACATGGGGATAATGGTTCTATAGATTGTATAGGACGGCGAGTTTCTTATGTGAATTCCACAGCTCCCCTGGCTGCTTTCCACAGCTCCCCAGGAAGCCACGGCCCACAGTTTGGGAACCACTGGCTTAGAGGTCTTACCAGTTTAACCCCCACACTGTCCTTTTCCGGTGCTTGGCAATAAATAAAAGCTGTGACAGTTTCATTCTGCAAGCGCTCGTTAGCCTTATTGAATAGCGTGGCTATTATTTTTGGATGTCGTAAACAGAACAAATGAAAACAGGCATCTTGGGCTCAAAGGCTGCTCTGAAAGTTCCTGCTCTGCTGCTACCTTGATAGCCTGATAATGACCACGGGGTATACCACTTCCTCCTTGCTAGGCAGTAATTAAATCTCGACTGAAGATACGGATTCCCGGTTGCTATTCAACGTCTCCACAGATTAATCCGGCTTTTTGTTTCCATTTGCCAAAGAAACCAAACTGTGCAGGGGACGTATGCTAAAATTCTAGACATCTGGGGAATAAGTGGGTTATAGGAGATAAAGCGTTAGCATCAGGAAGCGCGAGGCAGCTATTGCTGAGCCCTTCCACACGTGTCCGTTCGAAGGAAACATATAACTGCCACTTTAATGTTTCTTGGGCTCTGCTGCTACACATTTCTTGTCTTCTCCCTTTGCTTTCCCAATTGCTAATCTTGTGTGCCTTTATCATACTCTCATGAGGTTCTTTATGGGGTGATTTACCCTGGCGCTCAACATCAACTTGATGTTTTCCCCCCCCACCCACCCCAGGGTGTGAACTGGGATGGTATAGGGCAGCGGTTCTCAAATGTTTTAACACCAAGGCCCACTTTTTAAAACGACTCTTATTGGGACCCACCAAGCTTCATGAAAAACGGTGATCTAGAAAGAAATAATATGTTACGTACATGCAAGTAATACGTTATTTGCAAAACAATCCTCAATCCATTTCTTATAATGAGGTAGCCCTAATTAATAGGGGGGGGGCTTATTGGTAAGTGGGGCATTGGTAAGTGATCCAGCCTTCACCTGTCCCCACTTGCAGGGAAAACACACACACACACCCAGAAAAAAAGATGCTCAAACATTAATCTCCCTATATTTAGCCAAGCTTGCAAAGGTTTGCAGGGCCAACTGTGCGCAGCTCCTGATTTTTGAAAAGCCTCATGGTTTGAAGCAATTGGTTATCTTTCTGTCACCTGTGTTTTCATTGGATGCTGTTTGGGACCCAGCAGAAATTAGGTTGCGACCCACCAAGTTGGTACCAACCCTGAGAAATGCTGCTGTAATGGTTTAGTAGTTGGGCTTAGACCTGGACGGTTCTGATCTCCATTCAGCTGTGAAGCTTCCTGGGTAGGTTTACCAGATACAGACAGAGTGCCTATTATATCCCTTTAACCATTGTATAGAAGACGGCATTTTGGCAGGTGCAGCTTTTTAATCCCTTCCATGATGAGCTGCACCTGCCAAAATTCCCTCTTATCTTCTCAACAATGGTTAAAGGGATAGGCAATCTGTCCCTGTTTCTATCTGGTAACCTTTCTCGTGGGTGACCTTGGACCAGTCTCTTTCAGCCTCATCTACCTCCCAGAGTTGCTGTGGGGACAAAATGTGGGAAGCAATTGTGTACACTATCCTGAACAATTCTGGCTCATTCACACATGCAAGTTATTGCTGGATGCTACAGTCAACAAGGGATGCGTATACAGTCAACAAGTGAAGAGGAAGAGTGCTAGATTTCTTGTTTTAGATGCCCCAATGAGTTAGATGTGTTTTTTTCCCCCAATACTAAGAACTTGTTCCCTGCTAACTAGTGTGGGGTTGCTTAAATTGACTTCCACAATTTTCCATTTCCTACATCAGATCTGTATCTTGGGCCTTAGGAATACCTGGTTCAAATTAACAATGGCTAGCTAGCTAGTTAGCACAGGTTTACCCAACTATAGTTTAACATACGCTCAGCCCTTAAGCCTGACACTGGCCCAGACGTACAGTACATTCAGGTGCCCAATGAAATGATGCTCTCCCATTTTCCTGAGTTGCCGTTTTCAACATTTCCAAGCAAAGCAGGGAGATTGCAATGTGCAAGCGGCCAGTAACTTGCCATAGCGCATGTGTGAGTAATGTGGCATAGGCTGGTTGCCTGGTCCTGCCAGCTGGCAGGGAGACATTCTCCACTCTCCTGCTTCCAGAGATTTTGGATGAGGAGCAGATGTGTGGCTGGTAAGGTTTGCCTCACCACTTGGCAGGCCAAGACAGGGATGTGGTCCGCACATGCAGGAGAATGCGGCCTGTAGATTTGCCAGCTCCACTGAAGTTTTTTGTGGAGGTTTTCAAGCTCCCCTGCCTGCCTTGCACTGTGATGCAATGCTGGAAATTCCTGGAGGCCCTGTTAATATCTCCAGGCTTGATTTCAATAGTCACCTGGAGATTGATACCGATACCTGGAGGGTTGTGGCGCCTAGTGGTGGGAGAGTTCCAAATTTGGCCGAATAGACTGCACCACTTTTCAGAGTGGAGATGGGGTGGTGCTATTTTTGAATATGTCCCCTTAAAAACAAAACAAACTTTCTTGCAAGTAAAAAAAGTCAAGGAATATGCAGGACTAGAACTGTTGTCTTGCAATGAATTTTTCAGGTAGGGTCACATTCTCAAATGGCACCTTCCTTGCTGTGCAGTCAAAAGTGCAATAGCCTCCTGCATGCATGGACTAGGTCACAAACAGCAGAATATAGTACCATGCATTCCCGGGCCTTCAGTACAGCAGTTTGCTCCATTTAGTTTCAAGATTTGAGGTGGAGGAATTTGGGAGGAAGACTTATCACCCAAGTGATTTATCACTCCATTTTTGTTCTTGTTTGAATCAAGCATTTGAATAAACCACAACCTTCTTTAAAATAAAAAATAAAAATCTCTTACTCCATGAGGACTAGCAACTAGGCAAGTTTTCTCAGCATTTGGGTGCAGGAAAAGAGCCATCCTGCTTAATCTGTGGTGAGCCCTGTAGTCCTCATCCCACATTCCAACATGCACCTAAATCTGGTTGGCTTCTGGTTGCATAAAAGGTAAAGGTTTCCCACGACCGAATGGTCTAGTCGTGACCGACTGTAGGGGGCGGTGCTCATTTCCGTTTCAAAGCCTGTAGAGCCGGCGTTTTTGTCCCATCACGTGGCCAGCATGACTCTACGCCGTAGCGCACGGAACGCCGTTATCTTCCCACCGAAGTGGTCCCTATTTATCTACCTGCATTTTTTAGGTGCTTTCGAACTGCTAGGTTGGCAGGAGCTGGGACAAGCAACGGGAGCTCACTCGGTCACGCAGATTCGAACTCCCAACCTTGCGGTTGAAAGCCCAGCAACAGCGGATTAACTCGCTGTGCCACCACGTCCCTTGCATGGTTCCCCATGTCCCACGTCCCCCGTCTGGTTGCATGGAAAGCAGGAAAAAAAAATGTGGATTTTGGTTGCATTGTGATCTCTTAGGCTTGCGGCCTGGCGTAGAAGGCGGGAGACGCAATTGCATTGGAAAAGAAACGACAGTGGAACTGCCGGCTGCTCAGCAGAGGTAAGGGGAGCTCTTGGAGGAGGGGGGAGAAAAGGGGCGATCCTTGCTCGCCCGTCTGCCCCTTTGTTTCCTCGCTTGCCTGCTGCTTGCTCAGTTCGCGCGTCGTGGGGATGCGGAGCCGCCGGGCGGGGGCGGGGGCCGGAGCCGGGCGGAGGAAGGGCCGGCCCGCCCCCTGGGCGCACGCCCCCTCCCCAGCCCCGGCGCGCCGGCAGCTGAGCCGGGCTTCGCGCGGCCCCTGTGCGCAAGCGTGCAGGGGCGGACCCGCTCGCCCCATCCCCGCGCTCCTGCCCGCGCCGCTCGCTCGCTCGCCCGCCTCCCGCAGCCCGGACGAACTTCGGCGAGCTGGCCGGTCAGCCCCGCACCGGTCCTGCGCGCGCGCGCCCGAGCAACTCGCCGCCTGCCTGGGCGCGCGAACGAAAGCGAGCCGGAGCGCAAACGGCTTTTGCAGGCGGCGCCGTGTGGCTCTGTCCCCCGGCCTCGGCTCCTCTGGAGGCGGCTGCGAGACCCCCCGCCCGCGCCCGGCTGGCCGCCTGATGCTGGTGAGTGCCTCTCGCCCCGCAGCCCGGGGATGCCTCTCGCGGGGCGCTTTCGCTGGGCAAGGGGGGGGCAGCAGCCGACGGGATACGAGGTGCCCCCCGCCCAGGTGCAGGATCTGCAAGCGGCACCCCAGCGGCGCGGGATCGACGCGCCCCTCCGCCTGTTTCCCGTCCCCTCGGCTGTCGCCGGAGCGCCAGCGGGCTAAAAATACAAAATCAGGCGAGCGGATCGCGAGGCTGGAAGAAGGCACAGAGAGCTCCGCTCGCCTTGGCTCCGCCCTCCCGGGCTCTCAATTCCCGACTAAGCGCCCAGCTCCAAGCAGCTGTGTTCAAACTTGCAGCCCTGGCTGCTCTCCTCCCCAGCAGGATGCCTGCGTGTTCGTTTGCATTGGTGGAAAGGAAAAAAAAAATCTTAATTAGAAGTAGATTTCTGGAGATGAGCCGTCGGTGCTTTTGATGCCCTCTGTGCAGGGGTGGTGCTGGTTGCATGGTCTCCAGGCGAATTGGCTCAGCAGAGAGAGAGAGAGAGAGAGAGCGCGCAGCTCCAAGCTTGGCAGGGTTTGGGATCCAAGAGCGGTGTGATGTGGTGGCATCTCTTTCATCCCGGATCCATGCGCGCACCCAAACTGGTTTCTCAGCGGCATTAAAAGATGTGTGGAGCATGGGTTGCGTGGGGCCACCTAGAAGGCAGGTGGCAGCTTTGGGGCACTGTGGAAGATCGGCCAACTGGTTGACTTGACAGCTCGTGAGTGTGCGCTGTGTCACAGGCGCGTAAAACGGACATCTGGGAGAAATGGGCAAACGGTTGGAGTGGTGGGGGCATTGCCAGCGGGGTGACCGGTTGAAATTTGGCTGGCGCACCCCTGGCCTCTTCTATTGAAAGTCAGGACGGTGTAGTGGTCTGGGAGCTGGGCTTAAACCTGGAAGATCCAGGTTCAAATCCCCGCTCAGCCATGCAGCTTCCTGGCTGATCTTGGGCCGGTCACCATCTCTCAGCCGCACCTGCCTCGCAGGGTTGTTGTGAGGACAGAGGGAGGGAAGGAACCATAGTCACTGCCCGGAGCTCCTTGGAGGAAGGGCAGCATTAAAATGAGAAAATAAATAAATAAATAGGGACTTGGTCGTTACACAACTCTTTTGCACACAGAACAGCACATAAAAAGAACTGGCGTCTTATTTAGTAGGGCTGGGGAAGATTCTCTTCTTGGAGACTTAAGAAGTGTTGTCGGTGTTTGAAAGTACTGAGCCAAGGTCTGACTTGGGATAAGGCAGCTTCTAGGACAGGGGTGTCTAAGACCTGCGGGCTAGATGTGGCCCCCAGAAACTCTTTATTCAGCCATTACATTTATTCTCTCCCTGCACCACTATCAACTGCTGAGTTATGCTGAAGTGCCACTGCTGAAAGGGCAACCTGCATGATAATTGAGCTGTTCCCTATCTTGAAAACACCATCAAGATTTGTGTACTGTATTTTATCTTCTGTCATTTGCAGCTATGAGGGGGAAAAAAAGTGCTTATTTCTGGTCATGAGCTGCTTAATGGCATCACATCCAGCCCTAGGCAGGCATCATGAGCTCTACCACTGAACTGCAATTCCTCCCCACTATCTCCATCCATGCCCACACTTGGAAGAGCGTTTTAACTCGGCCATCAGCAACCTCTGAATCAATCCTCACCAGACAGGGGGAAAATTCAAAGATCAAAAGCCCTAGGCAGGCATCACAAATGCTGTTGGGCCCTCTATAAGAACTGCGTGGGACACCTTCTTCTAGGACTTCATAGCTTAGAGTTGTGGAATCCTTAAGCTACCTGGAGAAAAACCTCTAGATCTCTCAATGTCCTGCCAGAGTTCGCAGTAAGTTGACTTTAAAGGGACCAGTAGGTGCTTGTTGAGTTGGTGCTTGTAATTGGCAGGATGACAAGATGCATCGCTCCCCTGGAGTCTGGCAGACCTTCCCCTCGGATGCTCTCCTTTCTTTTAGACATCTCTAACCAGTCTCCTGAGCATCTCTCTACCTTTCTTACCTGGGTGACTTTCTCAATCATCTTCAGCTTCTGGAAATCGACAGGTTGGCTTGCTGGGATTGGTGTAATAATATTTGCAACTCCCTTTTTGAGTGTGCAGAACACTTCACATTTGTTATCTCAGTGCAATCCTTTGTTGTTGTTCAGTCGCTAAGTCGTGTCCGACTCTTCGCGACCCCATGGACCACAGCACGCCAGGCCTCCCTGTCCTCCACTAGCTTCCTGAGTTCGCCCAGTTTCATGTTCATTGCTTCGGTGACACACTCTAACCATCTCATCCTCTGCCGCCCCCTTCTCCTTTTGCCTTCCTTCTTTCCCAGCATGAGGGTCTTTTCTAAAGAGTCCTCTCTTCTCAGGAGGTGGCCAAAGTACTTGAGCTTCAGCTTCAGGATTTGTCCTTCCAGGGAGCAATCAGGCTTGACTTCCTGGAGGATTGACCAATTGGATCTCCTTGCAGTCCAGGGGACTCTCAAGAGTCTTCTCCAACACCATAATTCAAAAGTGCAATCCTTGCTAACCTGTAAAATAAGTGAGACTTATCTAACCACTAATGTCACTCTTGATCTTTACTGTATTCAGTGAACGGGCATTAGTGTTATGTAGAAGACTTAACCTGAGATAAAGTAGGGCAAGAAATATTTTAACCAGCTACTTTGGCAAGTAAAATTTCAATTATAAGCAGTCCTCCCCTCACACTGTCTTTGTTGGAACTGCAGTGCTGGCTATGAACCAGTTGTAAACGCCGCCATTGACTTCTGAGATTTATGAACAGTGTTTCTGAGCATGCAGTAAGTTCATTTCTCCTGTGATTAGCCGCAGCATTCACATGATATAGCATTCTAAATTATCTCAGAGGCTGGCTCCCTTCCCTGGTTCCCAGGTCTGAACAATATGATCTCATATGCCAGATGGATCATAAAGGTGGTTTGGGGAAATCAGAGGGGGGCAGGTGGGCTATTCTTTGCTTTTCTTACATCTTCTTGCTTGGGTGGGACAACTCACCATTCTTAGACCAGGTGGCACCAGGCACATTAAAACATTATAAAATGGTTTAACTTGCCTTGTAAACTGCTGTTAAATTAAATGAGCACAGGGATTAAGGGAGAGAGGGTTGGTGTATGGTTAATCTTTTGAGGGCCCTGCAGGTGCTGTATAGTGGAACATAAATGTGGAGGTGAGAAAGAATGTGTGTGTGGGGGGGGAAAGAGATGCATACCGATTCTGCCTCTTAAAGGTCAGTTGGCACGATGGTGCAGAGGTGGCCAGAGAGCGCATTGGAAAATGTGCATGAGTATGAGAAAGTGCCTTTGAGCTAAATTTTAAGGCTGCAACTTTTGATATTTGGATTTTTCCCCTGTCTGGTGAGGATTGATTCAGAGGTTGCTGATGGCCGAGTTAAAACGCTCTTCCAAGTGTGGGCATGGATGGAGGTAGTGGGGAGGAATTGCAGTTCAGTGGTAGAGCACATGCTTTGCACGCCAGATAATTATTTCTGGATTTTCTCTCTCTCTCTCTCTCTCTCTCTCTCTCTCACACACACACACACACACACACACACACACACACACACACACACAC
>JAJKFI010000102.1:3402531-3433138 GCA_029204185.1 Lerista edwardsae | reverse complement strand
CACACACACACACACACACACACACACACACACACACACACACACACTACTTAGTCATTTTGTTTAATGTCTTGGCTCGGGCCCCCATCTGTGTGGGGTTGGGGTTTGCACGTTCTTCATTTTCATGTCTGCGTGGGGTTTCCCCAGGTACTCCAGTTTCTTCCCGCATCCCAGAGATGTGCACATTACGTTAACTGGTGTGTCTAAACGGAATAAGTACTGTAATTACCTTGTTTTTAATTCATCTTTCTTAAATTTATGTAGCCTATGGCTCATATTTATTTCCAGGCCTAAAATTGGAAGTGTTTGGGGTTTTTATTTAGAAGCAACGTGTTTGTTATCAGATGTTTGGTGATGTTTGGCGACGTGTTTGTGATCAGAAATATGGTGTAGGAACTTAAGTCATGTTTACGTATATCAATTATAGCCCAATGGTCTTCAACATTTTTTGTGTCGCAACCCCAATAAATAACTGGAGACCCACTGCCCATCCCAGGACCTGATCTGCCCCAATTGCTTCCCCCCCCCCCCGCTGTTACCACCTGCCCGATTTTCCCCTACCTAATGTGTTTTTACAACAACCTGTGAGTTAGCAGCCTGTTGGCAACCTTGACACAAGCAAAACAACCACACAGCCCTCCCCCTTTCCAACATCCCATCATCCCATATTTTCAATATGGCTGCTCTAGGTGCTTCTCGACCCACCTGAAATTGGCTCACGACCCACTGGTGGGTCCCATGGTCTCCCAGCAGCCTCAGGCCACGTGGTCGGACATGAGTCAAATGTGAAAGCGAGTCAGTTTCGCGTTTGGCCATGCTTACTGTTGGTGTGCTTTACCCCGAGAAAGCAGCTCAGAATCAAGTGACTACTGTTTTTCTGCTGTCATCAGTTCACTTCCTCTTCAACATCCGGTAGTCGGTTACTACTGGCCACCAAGCGCAGGACTAGTAGGTAGAAGGTAGGTGAGACAACCATCCTTGTGGTTTTAATAGCCACAGGAAATTCAGAAGCCTTCAGAAATCATGTTGAGGTTACGTACAGAAACACTTCGAAGCCAGGAAGTTTGCAATAGCTGCAGTGCTTGTGCACAGAATCCACGATCCTCGGATACCGCCTCCTCCTCCTGACCTTGTGTCACCTTTTTGTTTGTTGACATGTTAAAGGGATTAATTGCAAGCAGAAGTAAATTGAATGCCATTAGTTTATGAAGCTCTGGGGTATCCGGAGGTGGTTGGTGGTGTGTGTTTGTGCATGGGGAGAGTGGGAGAGAAAAAAAATATGAACCAATTAGCTTTTTTGGACCTCTCAGCAGCATTTGGTTCAGTAGACCATCAAATCCTAGGAAGAGCTAGACAATTTGGAGATGGTTGTGCTATTATCTCACTGCAACATTCCAGAAAGAGGTACTGCGTGTGCTCGTCTGCAACCCTTGGAGAATTTTGCCACAAAGTTTCATCTCGTTCCCAATTATTTTTGCCATATATATGCATATTAATATTTTACTTTTGGGAATGATCATCCCGTAATTAGGAATACGTAGAGGTGGGAGAAAACAGTTCTGTTTTTTTCCCCACCGATTTTGGTGTTCTTTTTTTCCAAGTCTAGTGTTTGCAGAAAAGCGATGTTAACGTGTTTTTATTCAAAGTTTGCAATTATAAAAAAAGCATTTTATAAAAAGCGTTTTAAAAAAGTGGACTAGGTAGGCGATACTGGCAGGATAGCGCCAGCAGATGCAGTTGCAGTCATGACCCTCCCATTAAATGGTAAATAAAAACAAAGTTAAAATTTCTCAGCCCCTCTCCAGTTTTCTCATCGACGGAGGGAAGCAAGCTGGCGGGAAGCTGCTTTTTTATGCATCTCGATTAAGCAGCAGTCTCCAGCACGAAGAAAGTGCAGTTCTTTCGAATACTCTCAGGGGTCTGGCAGTAGTGGTAGGCAGTGGTGTCATCTAAATGATCTAAGAACAGGTACTCACTTTTGATTGGCACGTGTCGGGACCCGCCCACCGGAAGTGACGTCATAAGCCAGAAGTGAGGTCGTGGCAGGAAGTGACATGAAAAAAGCCCTTTTTGAGGCCTCAGATGATTTTAAACTGACCCAACAGTTGCAACAGTATTCCACAGCACCCCCAGAACATGTGAAGGAGGCCTGGCATCATGTTAAAACCCCAGAGCAACTCATTTCTCAGTGGCAAGGAAAGGAAAGGCTCCGCTCGCTGCCTGCCTGCCTGCCTGGCTCTGAGAACATGCAGGCAACTCAAACATGCAGGAAATTCAAACGTTGCAGAGGGCGGAGTCGACGAGTGGGTGGGCGAATGGGCGGGGCCAGCTGTAATCCTAGAAACCGGTACTCGCATACCCCCGCATACCCCCTGCATGACATAACTGGTGGTAGGGCATGTGGAGGAACCATCTGCTCCTGGGGTGATGGCATGGACCTAGATCTGTGTGCCCTGCGGGGAAGGAAGAAAGAGGCGCTGGTCAGGGCAGGAGCAGGTTATGACATCATATCCTGCAGCAATCAACTCCTTTGATGTCACCTTGAGATTCTTTGCCATGTGAGAAGAGAGCTCTGTACCACAAAGGCAGCACCGGAAGGGGCCCTATTGAGGGTGTGCAGAGTGTGCAGAACTCCACATTGCAGAGTGTGCAGAACTCCAACAGGTGGAGCGCGTGCTTGGCTGAATTAGAACCTACCTGTCCTTTTGGCAGAGTGAGACCTTTCCCCGCCCCTTCCCAGGGGTCTGCAGTGGTACTGTCCAGAATTCGATTGCTTCCTTCTTTGCAATGGGTAGCAACAGTCCTCTCATCCAGATCTGTGGGCCCTGGAAGAAGAAAAGATCAGCACCTTTCCCAGAAAGCTAATTGATGACAGATTTTTTGTGTGTTGGCTTGACAAGGGAAAGGGTTAAACCCGCTGTGATTTAGGGTTTTTGTTCATTCAGAGGAAGTGCTGCAATACCAAAAAAAGTAGAAAGAGCTGCTTTCCTGAGATGTTACTTAACCGGTGTGAAGGGTGGAGATTATTACGCTGAGATGTGGGCGGCTTGTGGTACGACGCGATTTGTCTTCACCTGCACGGTTCTGGCCCCTCTTTGCAAGAAGTGTGTCCTTAATCTTCACTGCTTTGGGTGAAGCTTTCCGGTTGACGGTCCATATCTCTGAGCTGGGTTCGACCCAAGAACTGGCTTTCGATGCCTGGGTCAGTCGTAGGCCATGTGAATTAATTGCAAAGCGTGCCTTTGCTTGCATGCCCAGTTTCTTGCCTCCACTGCTGCACCCAGGCCAGAGGGTACAACACGTAGGCAGGTTGGAGCCTTGCAATCTCCAGAGGGACGCACTGACCTGCTCTACTCCTGTTTTCTCGGTGGAGACACTGAACCTTCCTCAAACCAACAGTTCATGCCGTTCCTTTACTGCAAACAGAGTGTGCATTCTGCTCTGGATCCCTATTGCAGGGTTTAGATCCCCAGAATTGTAAGAGGAAGGCAAATGGCCATTAGTGGTTTGCCTAGAGCAGGGGTTCGCCAGTGTTTTAGCACCAGGACCCAAACATATTTTACAGTGTCCCTTGTGCTGGTCTAACTTTGCTGGCCCAACTCAGTTTAGGATTGCGCCCTCAGTCTGCAATGGAACTCCACTCCATTGCAGAGGATTCTGGGACAAAACGGGTGTTACGGGCGCCATCCAAACGTTTTGGACCACTTTGTTGGTTTGCTTGACCTAGAACACATCCAGCTTTCTCCAGCACATTGCAGAGAGGCCGCCAGGTTGGGAAGAGGCCAAGCCCCCTTTCCAGCAAAACTTGTTCTCTGTTACTGGTGGTGACACTGAAGGACCTCCGATAAGCTTCTGAGAAGGCCTCCAGTTTCCTGGAACCAAGTACGGAAACCCTTGTTTTGCTGTAAACACTATGTGTCATTAATTTCATGGCTCACTGGTGCTTTGTGGCCAGATAGTGAAATGTCCCACTGCCCTAGGGGGAAACTTTCTGCAAAATGCCAGCATCTCAGCAGAGCTTGCCTCTGCTTGCTGCAAGGCGAAGTACTCTGCACCATCTAAAACACAGAGGACTAGCAGCATTCGGCATCCTAGATTCCCACAATGATACTACAGTTGCAGTCAAGGGCTTCTTACTGGTTTTGTGTATAACCTGCAAGGTAAAAAGGAGGCAGCCTCAGGACTGCGAAGGAGACATAGCTGAGCAACTCCCAATCAGAACATTTTACATTGCAGTCATGAATAGTTCTGGGGCTGTTGCTGGAAGTACTTGTGGACAGGCTCCTACTCCTTCGGTGAGACTTCAGTATTAAAGTACTGAAAGGCTCCAGAATTTGGCACTAGCAGCAGAACTTAAGTGTTGTGAAAACCTCAGAGGTCTGTTTTTAAAAAGCAAGTTTCCAGTCCTCATGGATTGAGGAGTGCTTTCGGTCCGTGAGTTCGGTGGGTTCTTCAGTGCCTTACACACTGCCATACAATTAGTAGAAAAGAATGAATAATGTGGACAATTTGAAATGTATGCAAAACTGCATAAATTGTTTACAGGTAGACAGATTGAAATTGCCATGGCTCAGAACGTTGACTTTGTGCATAGCCCTGATCCTGAAACCCTAAACCGATAAATCATTTGCAGATAAAAGTGGCAATTTCCTTCGCAGCCACTGCAGATTAATTAAACTGCTGATAAGTAGAAAGTGACACTGCTGAAAATACCAGCACGGGGTTGTGTGTAGGACGTACACAGAACTATGACACCAAATAGTCAGAAATTCATCTGGTGAATGACTTGGAGATTCTCTCCTGTGATATATGCTGCCTGTTTTCAAAATGAATCATTTTAAAGTTAAGCAACTGATCTGGGAAGGCAACTCCCTGCGCTTATTTGGAAAAAAGAGGAAAGAAAACCCCAGCAGGTTTTTTTTTTGGGGGGGGGGGAGGAGAAGTTTTAGAACTATTTCCCCTGCTATAATTCTTACCCCAAATGGAAAATACCTTCCCCAACCATTGATCATAAATCCCCAGAACCCCTTATAGGGCAAGGCTACAGAATTGGGGAAGCTTTTGCTTAGAAAAACAGTGAGTAAAGGGAGGATGTGGTTGAGTCGTATAAAATTATGTGTGGGCTAGAAGAAGTGGGGAGAGGGGCAAGGTTTCCTGCTTCTCTCCCCACACGAGAATGAGGGGGTTCTGTCCATCAGATCTGATTGGCAGGAGATTTGGGAGGAACCAAACTGGTGGCAAGGCTGACTTTGAGCCAACTGCTACTAACTGGGCTCTGAGCCTATTATCAATCACTAGTATTTATATACCGCTTTTCAACATAAAGTTCACAAAGCGGTTTACAGGCAAATAATAACATTAAAGTTAAATGGCTCCCTGTCCCAAAAGGGCTCACAATCTAAAGGAACGGAGAACACCACCAGCAACAGCCACGAGAAAGACACTGTGCTGTGGTGAAAAGGGACAATTGCTCTCCCCCTGCTAAATATAAGAGGACACCACTTGAAAAAGTGCCTCTTGCCCACTTCGCAGGGGTTAATGCCAGCATCAGGGGTTCGCATAGGCTATTACGGGGTTTGTTAAGTTAAATTAAAAATTAAATTGATACTTCTACTAAATCATTTCACATTCACTAAAGCAGGTGGTTTTGGAACTACAGGTAGGTAATCCCTTATCCGGACATCCAAAATCCAGACATTTTTGTCCAAGTCTTAAAAAATTATATAGAGTGGAATACTAGAAGGTCTTGTGCTCATTCCCACATACAGGCTGCAAGTTCTGTCCTCTGCTCAATTCCCATGGGAGATGGTGAAAGATGGCTATCTGGACGCTATCCAGATAGGCTATCTTGAGAAGAGCTGCTGGTCAGTATCCACAGTACTGAGCAATGCCTTGCTTGCTACAAGGCCGCTCCCTCTGTTCTGTCCTCTGTACTTCCTTGGTTCTCTTGGGGTACCGTAGAGCGGATATTGTTCAGTGAACATCTTCACAGCTTTGTGTGACTCTGGGAACTGTGGTTTTCAGCTCAGCTTCGCGTGCTCCTTTGGTAACCAGAGTTAAGTCAGCTTCCCGCTTTGCACTGGCCGCAGAGCTGAAAGTAGATGGATGTTGGTGAATGCACCTCTCGAGGAGGCGAGGTGAGGGCATGTGAACTGGAGGCGGTTAGAAGTTGAATTCACGGGGCACAGGAAACAATAGGTCTCCTGTTTAGTCCTTGACTCCTGCGCTTAAGATTTCCAACGTCCTTCATTCAACTAAAAGCACCAGCTATCGACTGCAGTGGAGGAAGGAATGGAGCCAAACCTTCCCTTCTGAAACGACTTCCACTCCCCTACAGTTGTTTGCCGTGGCCTTCATCTTTTGTAGAATTTATCTCCCGGGTGGAAAGAAATGTACCATGTTCAGAACAAAGAAATGAAGCAGGTTCCGAAGTCTTTATTTGTTGCCCTCCAGAAGGACAAGGGAATGTTATTCCAAAACGTGGCAATTAATGCTTCTTGCATTGGCAGTGTTTTCTGCAGCTTATTTCCCTTGAGACCCTGACTCCTTTTAATTTGTGAATAAAATCTTGATTGTGTTTTTTAAAAGTCAATGCTGACGTCCGGGAGCCTGTGGTGCTCCTTAAAAGCAGCTTCTAAACTAAGGGAACGTTAATCTATTTGATGGTCACAGAAAGCTTCCCTTTCATGTGCAGGTATTGCTGCTCTTCCCTCAGTGTACATTTAAGGGGGGTGTTGAGTGTTTTCTGTGGCACATTTGCGGTTAACTGATAACTGAAAGAGTTATCTGGAATGTTTCAGTTAACTGAATGTTCTGGAAGGCTTAGCCGCTATAAATGAGCATGAAGCATCCACTATAATCTTCTTCAGAGCACAAATGATACAAGTTCTTCAGGGATGACAGGGCTGGTTTAGATGTAAGCCATGGTTTGTGCATAGTCAGAACCACGGTTTGAGCTTCCAGGCTTATCACGAACAAATCATGGTTTAGAGCTGCTTGTTTGTTTCCGTTTCCTATCTGCTCAGGGCTTCATAAGGTCAGTCCCATTTCCATGGGGCATCAGCTTCTTCAGATGGAACTATGACCTTAACTGTGGCTTGTCAGTGGTGTCAATAATCCTACTTTCTGTCTGGGATGTTTCATGGTTGTACAATTGCTGCGGTCCTAGGATGTCAGTTTGCATGCCGTTTGATCATGTCACAATGACAGCACTTCCTGCTTGATGATGTCACTTCCAGCCATGATGTTACTTCCAGCTTGAGGCCATCATTTCTGGTGTGTCCTGACACGAGTGCCGTTCTAAAAAAAGTGGGTCCCAGTCTAAAACATTTGCAAACCACTGCTATAGGGGCATTGGTGTGAAGGGTTTGTCATGCAGGAGGTATCTAAGCAACATGAGGGAATGTGGACTCATGCAGAGACCTCCAACTCCAAGCCCGGAATCTGAATAGCCAAATCACCTGAGCTTGGTAAAGGGTCTACTTTAGGGCTGCCATAGCAAAGCTTGCTTAGGACCGGCAACCCCCCCAAAGTTTCAGAAAAGTTTCCTTGACTCATTCTTTTTCTTTTCTGCGTCAGAAACTCAGGCCCTAATGAGTGGTGAATTGACAGCCTGCTGTTCCAGAAAAACCACAATCTTAACTGTTTGTCGCACTACGAAAATGTGTGCCTTGCAGACTGTGAACACAATTTTTTTTTTTTTAGCAAGGCAGTCCAGGGTTCCATATGAGGTTGCGTTTGTAGTGGTGGGAGAAAATGGTGATAATAACATAGAAGTACACAACACCATTTTCTGCACGTCTCATTTTTGTTAAAAAATAAATAAATAAATAATCCCGCACACACCCAAACCTGGTGTTCGTTTATGATTTAATGTGGGGTGCACGGGCAATTATTGTGGCTGCATCTGCTGACACTACAACCCCTATCTCACCTGTCTAGTACACTTTTAATTTATAATTCTAATGTACATTTTGAATAAAAAATACATGACACTACTTTCTGCACTGTTAACTTTTGGAAAACACTGAAATCCAAGGAAAGAAACTTTTCTCCCACTTCTATACACCCATATAGACACCCTTACCTAAACGTTGCACTTTTTTTCTTGCGGCCATTTTATTTACATTTTTAAGCCCTTTTGAGAGCTGGTGCAGGTTGAATGGTTGGGATATAAGTGTATTCGATATTTATACAGTACTAGCGTTTTGTGACCCGGCGTTGCCCGGGGGCAGAAATCATCCCCAGGCTCTATTGGGAGGAGGAATGAGTGTGTTCTGCAGTGCACCCCCACCTCTGGGGGCGTATGGGGGGCCCTACCCCCACAGCATATCTGTCCAGATCGTAAGGAAGGAGTGCACCACGTGTGGTGCACATCGTTCCAGGCGTTCCAGAGGAATGGTGGAACATACACACAAAAATGCAAACCTCCCTCAAAAGCATGACATAGTGAGATCCATATGTAGACATATAGAACCCGTCCCTGAAATAAAACAGTATTGATGACCTGGAACCCACAATGCACACTATCACTGTGAAATGAATGAGGAAACAGGGACAGCATCAACTAAGAGAGCAACATGAAGGTCCCACTTACTGTCTGCAGGTCCAGCCCTCACGTATGAGAAACAGGCAGAGGTGGCCTGTGAGCTCCCTGGACATAGGCCCCTCTCAGATCTGAGTGGCTGCTGGAACTCTGTGGATCCTGCTCTTTCCTCCCTGGCCCACTCAGGCCACGCAGGCGAAGCACTTTAGTTTCACTTTCTGTTCTGCTCAGTTTCAGCCGAGCTGCTGCAGAATCGTCTGTGACCACTGGGTGGCAGCAGACCTGTAGCCCCATGCAATCCCCTTGGTTCCTGACGATCCGGCCCCCTCCCTGAAAAAGGGGGGGCTGTAGGGGGGTCTGACCCCCGCAGTGATTCCTTCCAGGCTGCAAGGAACGTGTGTGCCAAGTTTCATGGCCGTGGGTCAAGGCATGGAGACGTGTATAAGGAACATACATACATACATACATACATACACACACACACACACAAACGTCCATTTTTATATATATAGATTTGGTGTAAGTGAAGTGCAGTATTCAGCAAGTGTAACTGTTTCTGGCTGTGGACCTGAACTGCAGCTGATGACCTGACAATATATACAGGCATGCCCCAGTATCTGTGGGGGATAGGAATTTAGACCTTGATGGTGTTAGGCTAATCCTAAAAAAACGCTTGTGTTTGTCACTGAAACTTTAAAGGTGAGCTCTTTTCCTGAGTAGGAGAGTAAACCAAAGGCCTCCTCTTGGGATTTTCCCAGCCACAAAAAACCGTGAAGTTTGCACAAACAAAGGCTGCCTTTGTTGACTTAGAAGAAAACCACAGATAATGGTTTCTTCTCAAACAATAGGCTTTCTAAGAAAGTGACCTTGTGTTATCTTAAGACCAGCAGTTGGAAAAGTCTTTGCACTTGCAGGAAACTGAGCACTGCTGATAGTCTTGAAATGATACTATAAACAAGAGGATTTTGTTGATGACGGGCTGTGTTCAGAAATGGGCCGTGTGCTTCAGTTGGCCGTTGGAAATATGCGCTACGGAATCCATAGACTCTGAACGTGGGGAGAAGCCCATCAGTGTTTATGTCAGCCCTTATGTCAGGTGGGTCGTGGAAAGCTGGGGGCGGCCATCTTGGAAGCTGCAGACCTTACTCTTGCTATATTCTTTTTGTGAGTGTTAACAGTTTGAATTATCAAGTGGGTTGTTTTTTCCTTCAAAATTTTGTTTTTGCCCAATGCTTTTGCATAATATTTTGTCCTAATTTTCAGAGATGTTTCCTGGTTGTGCAGTTGCTGCAGTCCAAGAATGCCAGTTTGCGTTCCACGAGTGTCATATTATTATGTCACAGTGACAGCACTTCCTGCTTGATGATGTCACTTTTGGCCACTTTTGGTCATTAGTTTCCAGGTTAATCCCATCAGTTCTGGTGGGTCCCAACACAAGTGTCATTCTAAAAAGTGGGTCCCAGTCTAAAAGGTTTGAGAAACACTGAGTTCTACTATATTGTGTACTTTCGCAGTTGGATTTATTGCTTGAGATGCACTCGTTCACTGTCCTTGCATTTTTAAGAGTCAGAGTCTCACTTCGATGATGTTGTCTTTGCTGGCTTCCCAGTCGTGTTTTCTTTATCGTCTTTTCAAATAATGCAGCACCCTGCCAGATTCATTCCAGCAACTGTTTTGGTTCTGTGAAACAGGGTGTACAAGAGCTGCATGTTTTGGGGCAGATTCCTGGCCCAGCAACATTTGTAGCCCCTGCGATGGAGCAATTTGGTCACTGTTAAAAATAGCCAGTTTTGATATTAGCTATTAGCTGATGCAATGTCGCTGAATGAGGCAATCAAGCACAAGCCCTCTCTCAAGAGATGCAAGGAGGGGCTTTGTCTAGACTTCCAGTTGAATGTTTTCACTCAACATGAAATTATTTCTTGGGCAGGTGGCAGCCAGAGAAACGCAATAGCTCAGCTCTTAGCACTTGGGCTTTTTAAAGCCTGTAGAAAACGGCCTGGAGATGAGTAAAGGGAGGCCAGAAGCTGTTTGGTCCTTTGAAACGACTCTGGTTCTCTTGAACTCTAAAATTTCCCACTGTAAAAAGAGCCTTGGAGTTCTAACTGAGAGCAGACTTCCCCTTCTCCTTTCTCCATGCACGGAATGAAGGGCAAACTATGCTGGGAAATTAAGCCTGATGGACTTTACACTAGGAGTAAATCAGAAGTGCTCATTTGATGCACAAACAGAACAAAAACAGATGACTTGAGGGGGGGGGTTGCAATCTGTAGCATGCTGATAGGGGAGTGTTCATGCTTCTCCCTTGAAAAATTGACCCTCTAAGCCCTTACCTGCTGCCAGTAGTCAAGGGAAGGGAAGATTCTGGTAAGAAAAGCGTGCAGGATGAAGGCATTAACCTTCTTCCCTGTATCCAAGAGCCAAGTGGCCTCTGCTGCCCCAGCCCCTGATTTCTGGCTTAGTTTCGGTGTTAATCCCATGAATTACTAGTGGGCTTAACGTAACATGTGCTTGAGAGTCTGAACAGGTTCCAGTAAGGAATTTTAAGAACGTGAGAAGAACTTCCCTGGATCATGTCAAAGGCCCATCTAGTCCAGCTTCCCGTATCTCACAGTGGCCCACCAGATGCCTCAGGGAGCACACAAGACAACAAGATGCCTGCATCCTGTGGCCACTCCCTTGCCCCTGGCATTCTGAGGAAGCCTGCTTCTAAAACCAAGAGCTTGCCCATACCCATCGCAGCTTGTAAGCTGGAATGGACTTTTCCTCCACCAATCTGTCCAATCCCCTTTTAAACGCATCTAGGCCAGACGCCATCACCACATCTTGTGGCAAGGAGTTCCTAGGTAAAGAAATACTTTCTTTAGTCTGTTCTAAGTCTCCCAGCACTCACTCTTAGTGACTATTCCCTGGTTCTGATGTTGTGCGAGAGGGAAAAGAACGACTGACCCAGTGTGGCCCAGGAAGCTTCATAGCCTGGGTCTTCAGGTCTAAGTCCAATTCCCAAACCAGTTCACCATCCTGGCTCTCAATGTGCACAATCATGGATGCCAAGGAAAACCCCTCACTCCGCTTATCCACCTGCATTGTGGACAGGTGGGGGTGGGAAACGGTCCTTTGTCTCGCTCTCAGACTTGCTTGATATTCTGATAGTTTGAAGTAGTCAATGGGGGGAAAAAAAAATAACTTGATCGCAGATGATCTGCACGTATCGTTTTAATCGCCCGTGAACTGACCTTGAGCACCTGCTCCTGGCCTACAACCGGTACTGCGGGCTCCCTGGGAACTGTTTGCCGTGCCCTTAATTGATTTGGCCTGATCCAGCTTGCTTATTTGTTTAATAAACACAGCTAACTTATGGGTGCCACGTTACAATGCAAGATAACGATCTCAAAAGTGCTTTTCTGCAGCCCAAAGTATATGAACGGAAATCCTTGTTTTTTTTTGGGGGGGGGGGAATCGAGGGCTCTTGGCATGGTATAGCTGTGGTGGTATATTTGAAGATCTGTGTTCTTTTTGTTGGAATCTTGTACATCAGTATTTCTCAGAGTACGCACGCCTTGGTGCTCTGGGTCTCCTTGAGACCCCTTCAGGGATGCCTCAGTGGCTGCCATCTGCTTGGCCTTGCACCTCTCCATGCAGGTGCTCTGGGGCTCCCCGAGACTCTGTGCATGTGCTGGGAGTCCCCAAGGCTCGGTTTAGGAGTGTAAAGGGACCAGAGATCCCCACAGCCCTCTTAAAAGAGGCGCCTCTTAAATGCAGCGGCTCTGGGTTCAAGCCAGTCATGCATGTGTGCAGTGCACATGCTCGTTCATGTGTGCTCTCTCTCTCTCTCTCAGCAGAACCTACCTTGAAGGGTTGTTATGAGGATAAAAGGGCCGAGTCACCTGTACACCAACCTAAGGTTTTTGGAAAGTTAAAGGTTTCCCCATGACTCAATGGTCTAGTGACCGACTGTAGGGGGCGGTGCTCATCTCCATTTCTAAGCCTGTAGAGCCGGCGTTTTGTCCGAGGACAAGCATCCGTGGTCATGTGGCCGGCATGATTCTATGCCGTAGCGCATGGAACGCCGTTGCCTTCCCACCGATGTGGTCCCTATTTATCTACTTGCATTTTTAGTTGCTTTCAAACTGCTAGGCTGGCAGGAGCTGGGACGAGCGATGGGAGCTCACTCCGTCACGTGGTCTCAAACTCCCAAACTTCCGGTCAGAAAGCCTAGCAGCAGCAGTTTAACCCACAGCGCCACCACGTCCCCACGTGGTGTCAGACGTATTGATAAAATATCAGCTTCCCTGGAAATCTCACACCTTGACTGGGAAACTAGGCCTCCTTGCCAGCTGTTATTTTTTTTTCTTGCTGGAAAGGGGAAAATGTTTTGCACGTTGCACGGAGACAACTCCAGAATATGTGAAATAAGTACCACGTTCCATTGTTTAATTCTCCACAATCACTCCGTAGCTGTCCCCCATTCAGCCTTGAGCAGCACTGAATTCTCTGTACTCCAGAAATGGGATTTTGTCGAGAGAAACTGGAAGTAAGGGCACCACAGCATATTACAAGTTTAGCTGGAAAATAAAAGGAAATGGTGTTTATCGTCTGGCCTTCCTTGTATTGTGAGGATTGTTTTCTTTTTCCTTTTTCTTCTTCTGGAGTCTTATTAAGCATACAGCAAGATAATGCATTTTAGTATCTTTTTCTGAGAAATTTTCATTTGTTCGGAAGCTTTTTTTAAAAAATAGTATTGCTCTGCTTTCCTCTCTAAAACTGTCATTTTTTAACCTGAGCTCATCCTGTTGGAATTCCCATCCCTGGATGGGAGAGGCCTCCCTTTTGCCATAATCATTAACAGCTGGGGCTTTCACTTGGACATTTGTCTTGCAAAACCTCACTTTCCCATCTCCGATCTGCCCCTCCCCTGGCAGGCACAACCAGAGCCCAAATGCCCCCAAAACGTGGGCTGTTCAGAATCCAGGCTAGGAGAGTTGAGCAACCTTTTAGAGCAAGGATGCACTAAGACAGCTTGCAAGAGTTCACAAGCAGGGAATGAATGTCGAACCGTGGCTCACGAACCACTCGTGGCTCTTTGACATACCATGTGCAGCTCGCAGAAAGATGTTGGCCGAGCTCCTTCTTGCGTCACAGTTAATAGAAAAGTTAATAAACGTTTGTCTAGCTATAATAATTCACTGGGGATAAACTCAGAGTCCGCTGGGTTAAAACCAGTGATGTCATGCAGGGGGAACGCGGGGGAACTCAGTTCCACTACTTAAAATTAGGGCTGACTCCGCCCACTTCACTCTCCCTCCTCCCCCCTCCCAATTCCTCTGCAAAGAGCTTTTCTTCTTGGTTGTCCGGCACTCAGAGGGTTAAAGGGAGCAACTCCAGATTCCTAGGGGGGCAAAAACGTACGTTTAGCGTTCATGGTGAATCAATATATTTAAGTGTTTAAATGCTTCTTCAAAATCGCGCATCTCAAGCCTCTGAAGTTTATCGTATGTGTTTCTTGTATTAAGCAAGTTTGGCCACCCCTGCTGTAGACTTTGTCAGTTTCCCTACCGTACCTCTGTGTGTGTTTCCAGGGCATTACGCAAATCTGGTCCTGAAATAACGTCCACGGTTTCAGCCTGTGCTAGCCAAGCCATCCGTCTTGTTGTAAGCAAGGAAAAGAAAATGCCGTTTTCCAGCTGCCAGTTTATAGTACAGGATGTTGGGGTGGGTCAATATTAGCAGACACATTTGCTACACCAGTGGTCAGGGAACAGGGGTAAATTACCCCAAATGGGGTAAAAATGAAATTCCTGGGGGTAATGGACAGATAGGAATATGCCCCGCCCCCTTTTCCCTCATCCTTCCTTCATGACCAACGTTCTCTCTTCTGACCAATGGGAAGTTCCTCTCACGCTTGATGGATTTCCTTTGCTTCCAATAGGAGATTAGAAGCGGCAAGGTACTTGGCCCCCAATAGGCAGCGTTCCCCTCCCTTCCTAGGCGGCAAAGAAGGCCGTGGTTATCGATCCCGCTGCTGGTAGAGGGAGAAGGAAGCAACAGCAGGGAAAATGGTGGCCATGGCTGCAACTGCGGTAGTGCCGGGTGATGGGGGAGCCAACGAGGCCAAACCTATTCCGGGCAGCAATGCCAGCGCAGATCCACTCCCGGCTGGCACTCAGGCAGCCGTGGAGTCGGTGGTGCTCGATGCCAGGGAACAGCCCAAACCAGCTCCGGGTGGGGAGGCCGAGGAGCTGCCGCCATCACCGCCACCCAGGAGCCCGGCAGGGACGCAAGACATGCAGGCGTGGGGGAGGCTCTGGTGAGCGACTGAGGTGTGTGTGTGCATGTGCCCGCAGGCGTGCGCGTGCGTGTGTCTGTCTGTTGAGAGGACTTCTGTGGATGTGCCTCTTTGCTTGTGAGCAGCTAGGGCTCTCCCTGGGTTTGCCTTGTCTTGCTGCCCCAAGAAGTGGGGCAGGCGGGCGAGCGGGGGGGAGGACTGGGGCGCCTGTGCAGGGAGTCAGGGATACAAAGAGAGGCGGGAGGCAACGAGGCAAGGCAAACAGCAGAAAACAAAAACAAAATCAGAACTGCTGTTGCTGGTCTCTGTGTGTGTGAGTGAGAGAGTGAGTGAGAGAGATAAGAGAGAGAGAGAGAGCCAGCCAGCCAGCTCCAATCTGAATTCATTATAGAGAGAAATCTTAAATCCAAGCACCTAAATCTGTTGTCAAAAAGGTAAGCTAGTTGTAACCCAGAAGGGTTGAATTCTATTCTCTCAAGGTCTGCAGGTGTACCCAACTCTTTACAGCTTCATATTTACATAGCATTAATTAAGCTAATTAATTAATCCAATAAAAAGCAATGGGTTCCAATATGTAATTTTTTTCTTTTGTTCTGGGGGGGGGGGTAACGTCAAGGGGGTAATGTCGGCGTATCTAAATATATTTTGGGGTAAAAGGTAAAAAAGTTCCCTGACCCCTGTGCTACACCTACCGGCTGTGACAGCTTTGTAAAGAACGTTGTCTTAATGTTGGTTCTCCCTGCCGCCCAGCGAGGCAGATCCCGGGCATTTCCATGTTTTAACTGGAGTTCTGCAGGGGAGCCTTCAGCTTGGCCCGCCCGGGTCTGTGCAACGAGCAAGGCCAAAGGATGCTTGTGGGCTTCCAGTTCCGCTTCTTGCTCTAGGCCTTCAGCCGGAAGTAACACCTGTAAGTGTGCAAGGTAAAAGACGCCCAGTGCAGGAGCAAAAGGGAACATCAAGGCGCAGAGGGGGGGTGACAGATTGAAGCGGGGCTACAGGGAAGCCGGAAAGGCCGCAGGGAACATCCGCTCAGTTGCCGAATCCCACAGGAGACTCGTGCAAAGGAGAGGAGCCAAGAGATCTTGGGCACGAGCTCAAGATCACTTGACGGAGATTACTTATCCGTTAATGCCTCTTAGCCTCCTTGTTAAACTGCCCTGTTGTCCCAGCTGCAGGCATAGCAGGGGTGTGCAGGTTAGCGCTGCTCCGTGTCGGAGCGGGGGGGGGGAGGGAATGCACGCCCCCTCTGGCTTTTCTCCTAGTCAGGTGCAAGAAGAGGAAATTTGAAAACAGACCCTGGTTGTAATTTTGCTTGGATCGGTGGAGGGCAAAGGCTGGTGGGAGACATAGTTCTCTTCCTGTTCGCTCCAAGGAAAACTGGAGATGAAGGGCTTGCTGTTCCTGTGGGATGTGAGGGCAGT
Organism: Lerista edwardsae; assembly: GCA_029204185.1. Classification (NCBI taxonomy): domain Eukaryota; kingdom Metazoa; phylum Chordata; class Lepidosauria; order Squamata; family Scincidae; genus Lerista; species Lerista edwardsae. The sequence continues at coordinate 3,416,886 of JAJKFI010000102.1, read as the reverse complement.
GGCTGCTGGGATAGGACTTTTTGGCCCTCCCTTATTAATACGTACGTGCACATTCTGTCCAAAGGGACTGCGGAAGTCGGTACATACTTGGCCCAGAAAACTGTGTGAGCACTGGGACTGTCAAGCACTGCAAAGCATGAATCCTGTGATTTTTGTGCTGATGTACAAGTGCACACACCTTTTGTGCGTTCGCACGCACGCACGCACGCACGCACACACACACACACACACACACACACACACACACACACACACACACAGAGTGCATTGGCAATTGGAGAGAGTAGCAATTTTAGAGCTGCTCCATCATATAATTTTAGAGTGCTATTTTCCCCCTCCAGGAATTTGGACTGTGTGCTTGCAATGTGAATGGTTCCCTTTATGAAAACAGCAAGTTTCAAGGAGGTTGGCTCATGATGTCATTCTTTCTGACATGCTTCGGGGATGGGGGTTGCAGGGGAGCGGCACTTAACTATGCCATCTTGCTAGCTGCCATCTGTGTGTAATGCATTTCCCAGGTGTAGGTTTGTTTATAAGAGAGACATACCTAAAGTGGTAATTATGTTTTCTTTGGCCATTCCAGGGAAAGAAAGTGCCGTTTCCACTGGGGAATCAAAGCCGTGTGTCCCTGCGTTGTCCCAAAGTGTAATTCAGTGGTTCTCAAACTTTTTAACCAGGGCCCATTTTGTAGAATGCCACTCATGTGGAGACCTACCGGAAGTGATGCCATTAACCTGGATATGATATCATAGCCAGAAGTGACATCAAGCAGGAAGTGCGGTCAGTGATGTCATCAAATGACATCCCTGGATTGCAAATGGGCATTCTTGGACCGCAGCAATTGCACAACCATCAAACATCCCCAGCAGAAAGCGAGATTAGGACAAAATAGGATGTAAAAACACTGAACTAAAAACAATGTGAAAAGCACAGATGTCAGTTTTGCAAGTGTTGCGGCAACGGACCATTCGCACATGCAGACCGTCTCTTGATGCTGCAGCATTTTCACTGGACTGCGCAGCTTTGCCCCTCTCTGAATTGTAGCGGGAGAGAAATGTGGGTGTCCAAAAGTGTGCTTTTCAAACTTGCTGAATTTGGCTTCCTTCCACCTCCTTGCAGAAAGAATCTGATGTGGTGCCTTGCAGTGTCTCCTGTTATCTGACCCTCCCATCAGTGTCCCAGGATAACCTCAGATGCAACAGGCTCTCGGTCTCGCTCTCGCTCTCTGTGTGTGTGAGACCGAGACCGAGACCGACCCAGGAAAACTGTAAAAGCAACAATGACATCAGGGCTGCAGCTTTCCATGGCATCTCAAACCCTAGGCTCATGCCATCTTTATGATCGTGCTTATTGCCCACCATGTTAATCCCACTGCAGCAGATAGCAGTAAATACCGGTCGTGGCATCACAGAAAACGTGGCTCTGTGTGTGTGTGTGTGTGTGTGTGTGTGTGTGTGTGTGTGTATTTTTGCAGCCTGCATGTCTCGTTTTACGGAATGAGTAGAGGGCAGAGAAAAATAATACCAGCCTTGGTGGGAAACTCCTTTGCCCAACGGACGTGGGACAGGTTTACAAGGGTGCGGGTAGACATACGTGTGTGAACTGCTGCGACATCTGCGTTCACAGTCTCCCCACCCACCCCACTAAGAGACTCCTCTATCTGTTTGGCTGCCACCTGCATTAAGCTTTGCAACCAAACTCAGTGTGGTCAACACACCTGCTGTTGAACCCCCCCACGCCCCGCCAACAGCTTGCTTGGGTTTAGTGCTATTTTGAGAATGAGCCAGCCTCGCTTTAAAAGGCATAATTTTCTGTGTGTGTGTGTGTGTTTGGGGAATGAGCCGCTTAAGAATTTCTAAAAGTATCGTGTGGCTAATGACACGAGCAGATGCTCCGATACGAGGGCTTGTCAGATTCTCTCTTTTCAAAGAGTCTGAGACGAGGGGGCGGAGCATGGAACGAAATTGCAGAAGAGGAAAAAGTGGTGGAAACTGGGTCAGTAGGAGCCGATTTCAGAGGACCTTGTTGTGCTCTGCTTCCTCCCTAGCTCTGTTCCAAAATGCAGGGGGTCACAAACTTCTGCCCCCCCCCCAGTGCTAGAGCGGGGCCCCCGTCGCCGTTCCCCACCCCCAGCTATTGCACCTTCTCCCTTTCCTCTTTGCAATCCACATTTGAGAAGAAAAAGGGGGAAAAAAGCAGTGCTCGGGGAACGGAACAGAAAGCCGAACAGCCACTAAAATTGTATTATGGGAGAGTTAGAAAAGACAGAAGAGAATATTTCTGTACCCAGCCTGCAGCTACTCTGTGGGACTCCTTGCCACAGGAACCGGTGATGGCGTGTGGCCGAGACGCCTCTTCGGGGAGGATTAGACAGAGTTGTGGAGGAAAAGTCCATCGCAGGTTACAAGCCGTGAGAAAGCCCTCTGAATTCCAGACGCCAGTATCTTATTGTCTTGCCTGCTCTCTGGGGCATCTGGTGGGCCACTGTGAGCTTAGCTGGACTAGATGGGGCTTTGGCCTGATCCTGCAGGGCTCTTCATATATTCTTATACCATGGAGGAACGAGTGCAGTGGCAGCTGCCATTGTTGGATGTGGGAGCGCAGAGAGGAGGAGCAGGAGGGTGCCTATGAGAGTTGGATAGTTGGCAAGTGTTCTGGTGCGGCGTGTCTCTAGGAAATACGATAATATGAGGTTTACTGACACTGGTTTCAACAGGTGTTAGGAGCCGGGTTGCACTAAGAAGGTTGACATCTCCAGCTGAAGGTGGTCGTTGCTGTTTCATTCTGGGGCTGTCAGATGTGGGCAGGAAGAGCCGCTCCAAAGACTCTCTGTTCTCCTGCCGGCAGAACATGTTGTATGTGGGCAAAGCGACTTCCAAACGAATTGGCCTGGCTGCGAGTAATTAAAACCAAAAGCCACCCGGACAGACCTTGAGGTACGCATCGCCCGACTCCAGGCTGTGTCGCGGATTGCAAAGGGCCGCCCTTGGCCTATTGGAGACACCTGGTTTTGTGCAAGTAGCAGGTCTGCAGCTTGAGCTCGGATTTAAAAGCCCTGGGCTTGGGCGGGGGTGGGAGGAAGTGGGAAACGCTCCATGACTGTGAAAAGGGGGTCCGCAAAGCCTGTGTGTCCCAGGGTCTGGAGCTTGCCTTTTGACGGCTCTGGTGGCCATGTGTTTTGAAACCACGGCCACCGCTGGCAGCGTCTGAAGTGCAGCCAAGGAATGCAGTGGCCACACAGCCGGGACTGCGGATTTAAACTGGTGTTGAGCAAAGTTGCTGCTTTAAGAGGGGGAAAAAAAAAAGACAGCCTGTGCCTTTTAGCCAGTTGCAAGACAGGCGGCAGTCAACCAGCGGATCTGCCCCCGTTTGTCTTGTCTCATGCCTCCCTGGGGCACCTGGTGGGCCACTGTGAGATACAGGAAGCTGGACTAGATGGGCCTTTGGCCAAAGGGTGGCCATCCCATTAACTAGATAGGCCAGCGAGTGAATCCAGGGGGCGGGATTAGCTGTGACGTAAATATACCCACAACAATGCTGATTCCAATGATTTCCAATGGGTTTTCGCATGATGTTTCGGGCTGAATCGTTTACTCCTGAAGCAAAAACTTACCAAAATAACAACGTGTGATCGTGGAGAAACATCAGTGGTAACCATATTATGAGTTAATATGCAATTCCAAGGTTTAATTCCGCAGAATTATATTACTGAACATACCAGCGGCTGTGAAGGGGACTGAGGGAAGGAAGGGGGTGTGGCCCAATCACAAGGCGCTCGCTGATTGGACGCAGGGAGGAGGGATGGGAAAGGGGAAAAAGGGGCGGGGTTATACCCGGAAGCTTCAAGTTTGTGACGTCATGCCCTCTCTATGTATAATAACTCTATGCCTTTGGCCTGATCCAGCAGGGCTCTTCTTAGGTTCTTATGTCCCGCACCATCGAGGTGCCATCACCAGTCTCTCGGTTAAAGGTACAGAGCCTCTATCCGCAAGTCATTGAATACTTAATTTCATACGTATACCTTTTACCAGGGGAGCCCAAACGGTATGTCTTGATGCCCTGGAACACCTCGAGGCACTTTTCCCCAGGCTGTCGCCAGCCGCCAGCCAGGTAAACACCTAACTCAAGAGGTGCTACCTTACATCCAGTTCTCGTCAAGACTTGTGATCATCTCTGTGACGGTGTGTGTTTTCTTATTGTGAAAGGAGGTTTCTAGTCCTCATTGTCAGTGATTGTTCATTTAAGCATACATAAGACAAGAAGGGACGTGGTGGTGCTGCGGGTTAAACTGCTGCTGCTGAGCTTGCTGACCAGAAGGTTGGCAGTTCAAGACCGTCGCTTGTCCCAGCTCCTGCCAACTTAGCAGTTCGAAAGCATGCAAAAATGCGAGTAGATAAATAGGGACCACTTCGGTGGGAAGCTAACAGCGTTCTGTGCGCCTGGGCATATAGTCATGCCAGCTACATGACCATGGAAGCTTGTCCTCTGACAAACACCATCTCTACAGGCTTAGAAACGGAGATGAGCACCGCCCCCTACAGTCGGTCACAACTAAACCAGTCGGTCGTAGAGAAACCTTTACCGTTTTTTATATGTAAGACAAATAGTGCAAGGGCAGAGCTCGATAAATCTACTGCAAACGACGACCCCATGTGTCCTCTTTTGTGTGTTGCCCTGAAATTTCCTCATCCTGAGGCCGCTTGGGAACTGGCTCCGTGTTTAAACAGGCCGGCGGTTGCCTCATTGTCCTTTTAAAAAGTCTGGCAGGGCTCCAGCGCCATTCCGCGCTAAGCAACCTTGGTGGGAAAAGGCAACAGTGGAAGTACAGCTGTCCTCCAGACGTCCAAGCAGTTTTCTCAATGACTGAGTGCTGGAACGAGCCTTTTCTGTCTGGGATTTATCGGCAGGGGCAACACCCAGCTCTGAGCTACGCTGGTGTCTTTTTCAGACCCACCGTCCATTCTGCCGCGCACCGCCTGCACAATGGGCACTTAGCGCCATGTTGATCCCGTCGCCATTACACGGGTAAAACTCCCAAGTGGCCCGCGCCAGGGCCACAATGGGATTAATGTGGCAGCACGCAGGAAGCGCACCATGAAATTGATTCCATTGCGAGCTCTCTGAGGCATGTAATCAGCGAGCGGGGTTTGTTCCTCTGGTCCCTTCGTCATCCTTGAGATTAAGCAGTGTGGTGGCATTGGCTGCAGAGACTGGGGGCCAAGTTTGTCTAAGAGGGAGGGAAATAGGAAGGCAGAGAAAGAAGCACTAAAACCCAAATGCTGCAAATGTGACAGCCAGGATATTTTTGTCACCGACTAGGGCACTGATGGCCAACCTATGACACGCGTGTCAGTGGTGACGCACCACGACATTTTGGGTGCCACGCCAGCATTTGCCAGCACCCAACAACAACTGTGGTTTTTTGGTAAGGATTTGATTTTTTTTGTTTTTTTGGTAATGATTTGCAATCAAGCCATCGGGACTTATATACCGCTTTTCAACACAAAGTTCACAAAGCGGTTTACAGGCAAGTAGTAATAATAATAAAGTTAAAATGGCTCCCTGTCCCAAAGGGCTCACAATCTAAAAAAAAAGGCAGACCACCAGCGACAGCCACTAGAAAGACTGTGCAGGCGTGAAGAGGGACAATTAGTCTCCCCCTGCTAAATATAAGAGGAACAGCACTTGAAAAAGTGCCTCTTGCCCAGTTAGCAGGGGTAATGATTTGATGTTCTTTATATAACGGATAGCCCCATACATGATTGGGCTGTATCTCTCTTTTTTTTTAATCGAAATGGATGTGTAAATAATCGTTTCTCTTTTGTTGGGGGCAGGGAGTGACACGCCAGCCAAGTCAAGTTACGCAATTTTCACAACGGCAAACCCACAAGGTTTGCCATCACTGGACAAGGGAGAGCCGGATGCACACGTTCATCTATTTTGTATCCAGGTAGACACCTCAAAGCAATGGTCACACAAATTAATGTGTATCTGTCAAGATTAAGACAATATCTTAAGAATTTAGGGCTTTTATTCTGAAGTTAGCATTAGTTGTGTGCCTGAAAAATAATTTTTATTGGCTTTCACGCTGAAAGACAAGTCAAATGGAAAAACTGGTCTGCTCAAGCACACCTGTATTTATTTCTTGTTACAGAGCCACAATATCAGAGCAAATGTGCAGACATGAGCGAAATTATTTGCCGGCCAATGGAAAGTTTACAAGGAAGGTCTCAATCGGTATCTGTTGGAGAGGAGATTTTGTAATTGGGATGTCCTTCTCAGAAGAACTGTCCCTGCATTTTTTGTTGCACAGGACAGAGCTAGCTGCACCTGCAGAATTCACTGTGTTAGGTTGCCGCCCCCCCCCCCATGTGTAATTTTGCAATGAGCAAGATGGGTATTCTGAAATGTAGCTCCTGCTTGGATTGGCTTCTTCCAGTAATGCTCTTGGAGCCTGGAAAGTGGTGTTGCTCTTGGAAGGGAGAATGATGAGAAATAAATTCAGGTGCAGTTTTTGAGCAGGCCAGCTTTTCCATTTGACTTGTTTGTCAGTGTGAAATCCAGTAGACTTTTCGGGTGCACAAGTAATGCTAACTTCAGAATAAAAGCCCAGAGTTCTTAAGAGATTATCTTATCTTCACAAACACACATTAACTTGTCAAACCGCAGGCACACTAGATGCTTGTTCCCTCCTTTTCTTGAAAGGTCATGGTGCTAATCTCCTATCTCATAAGTAACAGCATAGAGAGTCGTCATCTGCTAGTAATTTTGGGACTCTAGAATCATTCCACTCTCTCTCTCTCTCACACCAGTGAATGCTAGTATTGAAATAACTGGATGGTGCCATATTGATGGAAGCTGTTCGTTCAGCTGTACCATTTTGTGGAGTTTCCTCGTTTTTCTTGCATGCCTAACGTGGGTGTGATTTATGACCAAATCCTGAAAATAAAAGCCAGAAATATGCTGTCCGTTGAAAGGGAACTTCATAATGAGGAAAAACCCTTTCAAAGATGGCTAATGTGGAATTCAGTGGCCACTTGCCAGCATCCTCACCCAGTGGTTGGTTTTTGAGGAAGCCTTGCTGTTTTTCAAAAGTTTATTGGGCACTCTTCAGAAGGAAAATAATTAATGGCATGCCATGTAACAAGCTATACGGCTTTACGGCTCAGGTCCAGGGTATTTGAGGGACCGCCTTCTTCCATATAATCCTACCCGTGCTCTCAGATCATCTGGGGGGGGGGCCCTTTTGACTGTGCCGCCACCAGGAGAGGTGAGAGGGGTGGCGGCCAGGAAGAGGGCCTTCTTGGTGGTGGCCCCCCAACTTTGGAATACCCTCCCCTTCGAATTGAGAACTGCCCCCTCTTTGTTAACATTTCGGCGGGGGCTGAAGACCTTTTTATTTCAAAAAGCTTTTAACTGTTGACAGGCTGGCTGGCTGGCTGGTTGGTTATACTTCTATATTTTTATATTTTATGATCCACTGGACTGGTTGTTTTTAAAGTATTGTTTTGTTTTAATTTTGTTTTTTGTATTGTTTTAATATTGTTTTTAAATTGTTTTTAATCTTAAATTTTGTATTTTATCATACTGTTGTAATGCCGCCTTGAGTGCCTTCGGGCATAAAGGCGGGATATAAATTTAATAAATAATAATAAATAATATACAGTTGTGTTTCAGTATCCGCTGGAGTTTGTTACTGGGACTCTCCACTGATGCTCAATAAAAGCCATTAAAACAAAACATGAGGCAGTCAATTAGAACTGCTAGTTTCAGCTGGCTATGAGAAAAGTGACCCCCTCCCTTCGCTCTTTCATTGAAGAAGGGAATGAGAACGTGATTAATCACATCTGCATTCCATTCTTCAGAGAGAGAGAGAGAGAGAGAGAGAGAAGGGAGGGAGTCACTTTTTCATAGCTATCTGAAAATAGCAGAAGTTATTAATCACTTCCATGGGCCATTCTTCAGCGAGAGAGCATCTTGGAGCCAGCTGAAAATAGCAGTCCTAATAGTCTTGAACCCCTGATTGACTCCCTAGAAAAGCAGGGTTTTTTTTTTTTTAAAGGCACGTGTTTCTCCCCCCCCCTTCTCCAGAGATTAGCCCCTTCCAATCTCCAGTGGCCATCAGTGTTGAGTCAAATTTGTGTGTGTATGTAAATCAGTGTATAAAAAGTTTGGACCAGCACATTACTGTGCAATTCATCCACAGTTTCCTCCGGAAAGGGTTCTGTGATGGGTATAGTATAGGCTAGGAAATTGTGGTCGGTCGCAGCCCTTCTTGCTGAAGACTCCTAAACTGCTTTAAGTGCCTGGGTGTGGTAATCGGAGACAGGAAACTGGGCTGCATAGATCCATTTGCTTCTGAAGAAGTTGGGCAGTGTTCATGTGTGTGTTTTAAATTATGGTTGTTTGAGCAATTATACCTTGCCCTTTATTATTATTATTATTATGAAGATGAATAAGAACAAGAATTTTACATATTGCTTTTCATTAGGAATCGGTCACAAAGGGGTTTACATAACAACATAAATCGATAAGTAGTTCCCTGCCCCCAAAGAGCTTGCAATCTAAAAAAATACAGAAGAGCCACCAGCAACAGCCATTGGAAAAGATACAGTATCTGGGGTGAAGAGGGCAGTATCAGAGGGGGCACCACTAAATATCAGAGGGGGCACCACTATGAATCTTAGAAAACATTTTTAAAATTCAATACCCCGTCGTCGTCGTCGTCCCCCCAAAAACCCCCCACATCTTTTGATAATGGCTTTGCGCACTGACTATGATGAAACTGGGGTAATGAAGAAGGAAGTTTTAGATACCGCTTCCTTCCCCTTTTCACAGCGTGTAAATAGCTTTGAACTGTGTTCATTTTTCATAGTGTGGAGAAGCTAGCTAGAAGGGTGTGTAATTCCCCCCCCCCGCAATAAATAACAAATATATTGTTTATTGTATATTGATGAATTGTATAAAGTATGTTGATGCGGTTGCTTGAGGTCAGATGCTCATTAGCTGCCCTTCCTTTGGCGTGGAGCAATTCTTACTTTCCACACCAAGCGACGGTTGACCTTGAACAACGGTTGACCTTGACAGTTGAACACCAAGACTGATGGGCACAGAGAGCCACGTTTAGATAGCTGCTCTCTCTGGGTGAAGGCAGCTCCTGTGTTTCCTTCCTCATTTGGGTGGGTGGCCAAACCAGAGAGAAGAATGCCTCTTGTAACTTGGTATGTATTCAAAACAGAAGCCTTTATCTCCCGATCTGGCTGTGCCCCTTCCTGCTCCAAGACCTGGTCAAGTGTGAACTCTGGTTCTTTCTCTGCTTGCCTTCTGGCATCAGGCTGCTTCCTTTGGGGTCTTGGCATCCACCCCGGACCTTCCAGTTTACAGTCTCTGGGCCTGGAGAACGCTTGTGCTTTGGTGGCTTCTTCTAGACCCTTTGCCCTGTTTTCATGGCATGAAAATGCCGTGTGCGAAGTGGGCCGGAGGAGTAAATTTGGCGACTTCAGCCAGCGTGCGGACAGATCTGCAGCAAGGGCCACACAAGCAAAGGTGGCACAAGGGCCCCCAGTGGAACCAGGGCCCTGGTGCCGGCCAAACTTTGCTGGCCTAACTGTGCCAGCCTAACTCCAGGTTAGGACTGCACTCTGGGAACTCTACGAAGCAAGTCGGAGTGCCTAGAGATGCCAAACTGGAGGACAAATCCTGCACTTAATCCTCAGAGTAATCAGACTGGTATCTTGCCTTATCAAGGTAGCAGATAAAAAAATACATACAGGCACAATAGTTAATTTGCAAGAACCCTCTGGTGTTTTCCCCCCCCTCCACTGACTCAGAGTATTGCAACTCATTTTGCAACTCATTTGGTTCTCCGCTGCAAGAACCTTGGTTGCTTGCCTCGTAGGGACTGAGGCAAACCCCTCCCCATTGGTCTTCCAAGACAATAAAAAGTAAAGGTTCCCCTATGACCGAATAGTCTAGCTGTGACCGACTGTAGGGGGCGGTGCTCATCTCCGTTTCCAAGCCTGTAGAGCCGGCGTTTTGTCCGAGGACAAGCTTCCGTGGTCATGTGGCCGGCATGACTCTACGCCGTAGCGCACAGAACGCCGTCACCTCCCCACCGAAGTGGTCCCTGTTTATCTGCTTGCACTTAGGTGCTTTCGAACTGCTAGGTTGGCAGGAGCTGGGGCAAGCGACGGGAGCTCACTCCGTCACGCAGTCTTGAACTCCCAACCTTGCGGTCGGAAAGCCCAGCAACAGCGGATTAACTCACTGCGCCACCACGTCCCTATTCCAGGACAATAGATCATCTTAATTAAAAGTGGCCTGTGTGAATCCAGTGGGGCCTGCCAGTGATCTTGGGGAAAGGGGGGGGGGTGCTCCCTCTTGGCTCTTGCAGAAGGACAAAGCAGATTGAAGGCAGCCAGAAGGGCTGTAAGGTTGTGGTTTCCTTTAATGCAAATGTTGGAACCGATGCAGGGCCCCTGCTAGACAGCAAACAGTTACCTGCTCAGAGCCAGGAGTGTACAGGAATGAGAGAGACATTAGCCCTGCCAGGTACATTTTGTGTCCTTTTGTAAGGCTGTGAGGCTTTCGCCTGGTCCAAATCAATATGGAGGAAATAATGCTTTGTGACAATGGAGCATCACTAGAATTTGGAGTGTTTTTCGGGAGTGTCTTGGAAAAAATGCAAAACGGGCTAATGGGCAGCCTGTTGTATTTGGGGGCAGAGCATGAACAGAATGCTCAGGAACGGAGCAGAAACAAAGGCCTCTAGCTCTTGTGGAAATTCCTCTAGTGGAAATTTAACCCCCCTCCACCCAGCCAGCCCAGTTTCTCAGGGTGGCAATCCTGGTTCGACAAGATCCGTGAAGCTACAAATCCCATTTCTTTATGGCAGGGGCTGTTCAGTTTTGTTTAAGTTTGTTTGTTTAATACGCCAGGGAGGCTCTTGCAAAATTTACAAGTGTTGATGTAATCACTTAAATGGCTCTTCCAGTTGTGCTTGGAATTTTTTTTTTTTTTTTTTGGCAGTGCAGCTTGGCCGTATTGTGCAGTAGCACTAGAGCTGACGTGGTTGTCTCGCGCTTGTGTTGTGCCTGTAAGAGTCACAGGAGCTCACAGGACAGAAAAGGCTCCTATCTCCTGTAACCTTATTTTGTGATGATTGCATATTGCGTTTTGATCTCTACCTCTGTTTGCCATCATGTTTGCAGAAGCCCATCTTGCAGGTTAGGTTGTAAGGACTGCAATCCATGAACCTACTTGGGAGTAAGTCTAGCTGAACTCAGTAGGACAGTGGTATTCAAACTGTGGGTCAGGACCCATTTGGTGGGTCGTGTCCTGATGTCAGGTGGGTCACAGAAAGCTGGGAGCAGCCATCTTGTAAACTGCAGACCGTACTCTTGTTACATTCCTTTTGTGAGTGTTAACAGTTTGAATTTTCAAGTTAGTCAGTCAGTCAACAGGTACTTATATACCGCTTTTCAACACGAAGTTCACAAAGCGGTTTACAGGCAAATGGTAATAATAAAGTTAAATGGCTCCCTGTCCCAAAAGGGCTCACAATCTTTAAAAAAAAAAAAAAAAAAAGGCAGCCCGCCAGCAACAGCCACTAGAAAGACTGCGCAGGGGTGAAGAGGGACAATTACTCTCCCCCTGCTAAATATAAGAGGAACACCACTGGAAAAAGTGCCTCTTGCCCAGTTAGCAGGGGTAAGGTGAGGGTTGTTTTTTAGTGAGGGGTAAGTGAGGGTTGTTTTTTAATTTTGTTTTTAGTTCAGTGCTTTTACACAATATTTTGTCCTCATCTTGCTTTCTGTCAGGGATGTTTCATGGTTGTACTATTGCTGCAGTCCAAGAATGTGAATTTGCAGTTCAGGAGTATCATTTTATTATGTGACAATGACAGCACTTCCTGCTTGATGATGTCACTTCTTGCCACAACCAGGTTAATGACATCACTTCCGGTGGGTCCCGACAGGAGTCCCATTCTGAAAAGTGGGTCCTGGTTGAAAAAGTTTGAATTCCACTGCACTAGGCCTCTTTTTTTCTGAGTAAAACAGCCATACATCTGTGCTGTTGGACATCTCGCATTGGAGCCTGGCTGTGGTTCCTCACGGGATGGGTGAAAAACTCTGTACATGCTCAGAGACACTGTATCCTTATTTCACACATTTAGGCATTCAGTTCAGTGCCATGCAAGAAATTGCATTAGTACAGCATTAATAACTAGCTTCAGGTTTCCTAGAGCATTCGTATATACATTCCCAGTGTGTAAACATTCCAACAACTCTGTAAGTAGGATTGGTCAGTAGGGTTGTCCCCGGGTCAGGGCTGAGGTTAAGAGACCGTCACTTGCCTTAAACCTGCCTGGTGTGTTTTTACGAAGGCGAGATTTGGACTGATTTTCTCATGCATTCCCAGCTCTGCATTTTTAGCTTCCAGCTACACTCGTGTAGCTCTCTAGCCTTCCTGTCTGTCATCTGAGCCTATTTACCTCTGTTGCTTTATTTGAAGGAGTGCTTTGAGGTTAATCCAGACAGTTTTCACCAAGGAGATCCCAGGCGGAAAAACCATCAAGCCTTTGATTCAGGGCAGCGTTTTCCTCTTTCTTTCTGTTGCGGAGCCAAAGCGGCAAGCTAGCAGCCTGGCCAAAGACACCTATGATCAGTGGTGTCATCTAAATGATTTAATAACAGGTACTCACTTTTGATTGGCACGTGTCGGGACCCGCCCACCGGAAGTGACGTCATAAGCCAGAAGTGAGGTCGTGGCAGGAAGTGACATGAAAAAAAGCCCTTTTTGAGGCCTCAGATGATTTTAAACTGACCCAACAATTGCAACAGTATTCCACAGCACCCCCAGAACATGTGAAGGAGGCCTGGCATCAGGTTAAAACCCCAGAGCAACTCATTTTTCAGTGGCAAGGCAAGGCTCCGCTCGCTGCCTGCCTGCCTGCCTGGCTGGCTCTGAGAACATGCAGGCAACTCAGACATGCAGGAAATTCAAACGTTGCAGAGGGCGGAGTCAACGAATGGGCGGGGCCAGCTGTAATCCTAGAAACCGGTACTCGCGTACCCCCTGCATGACATCACTGCCTACGATGTTAATGAACCCATCATTGAGGCAGTGCTTGGAAGGAGACTTGTTTAGCTGGCTCGGTGGTCTATTCAGGATGGCCCCACACCTTTCGTGTGCAGCTGGGCCCTGCCGCTTTTCCCGGGACTCGGCCCTGAAATATATTTGGCGGAGGGTCCTTTTGGTGCCCGGCTGCTAAAAACAGCACTCTGCATTTCAGCAGCCCGTGACTTAGAACTACAATTCCCAGGGGCCCCTTAGGAAGGAAAGCCACGGCTGTGGCGCTGATTTGAAACAGATTTAGATTCCTGGTGTAGCTGCGCAGAGTAGGGAAATGCAGGCGCTGTCACAATTCCTTGCTGAAGAATTCAGCTTCCTCTGCAGTCCCTGCACTTGCACAGCAGTGCTTGAATTGGAACAGAGGAAGCTGCTTTATGCCGATTCCTCTGATGATGGATAAGGTACCCTGTGCGTCTAACCCTGTGGATCCCATAGGACCAATGATTCGTCACCTGCAAATTTGCTATCCGCAAGGATTTCCGGGAACCTAACCTTAGCACCTAAAGTGGACTGGCTGCATATTTTTTTATGCTAGTGTTGAGCTTTCCGCTGTGCTGAATGTGTTTGAGGTCCCGGTTCTAAGTGGACTACATTTAAAGTATACTTGCGTGGCGTATCACCTGCTTGAGCCACAGCTGTGGATGAGCAAAGCCCTTGTGGTGGTCATTATAGGAAATGGGGCCATTGGTTTCAGCTACAATCCTATGCATGTCTCATTGAATTCATTGGACCTTACTCCCAGGAAAAGGTGTCTAGGCTTGCAGCTTTAGTGGCTATGTCCTGATCTAGCAAGATCATTCTTTTCTCCTTAGATACTGTAATTTTGTTTTCTCAAAATCCAAACTCTGATGCATGAGGGAGGATGACCTAAACTTTGCCTTTAAGTAGCAACTTTCTCATGGTTCCAGAAAAACGACTGCTTGTTGCAGAAGCATTTTTATTGTTCCACGTTTTTGGGTTCCACGTTTCCCCTCCAGCAAGTTTTTCTACTTTTAAGTCAGCCATTGTAGTATTCAGAGTGTGATTTTTTCAAACGATAACTCTGAAGAGCTCGTCTTCTTAAGCTTAAACTTACGTTATGTTGCTAACAATAACAACTAAAAAAATTCTGTTGGATTAGAGAAACACATTCTTGCATAGACCTCAAGTAAATTGTGTGCAAAAAGCAGTGTGTACACACACACACACACACACACACACACACACACACACACACACACA
>JAJKFI010000102.1:3391935-3402521 GCA_029204185.1 Lerista edwardsae | reverse complement strand
ACACACACACACACACACACACACACACACACACACACACACACACACAGAGCGCCAATGAAAAGGTGACCAGAGCCCACTCACTCTCGGAACATAGACAAACCTCTGATTTCTTTACTGTCTTGATTAGGTGAAGGTAGGAGGAACAGAGCTCTTTGCAAAAGGTTTGCTTCATAATTGTTGAGTCAGTGATGATTCTGTTTTTAAAGGACTAGACTTTATTCCTGGGGAATGTGGTGCAAATAATTACCTGATTACCTGGAGGCACATTTTTGTCGCCAAAGGTGAACAACCTTTCTGCAGGAAACAAGCTTGGCTCCATCAAGGCTGCTGTCATGTTATGCTGCAAGAAATCTACTGTGCAATGCTGAATTTGCACACCTCAGCTGTTTCAAAAGCACACCCACAAAAATGTTTCTAGTTCTCAAGATTGGGCCAGGGGATTTGATAGATCTTTAGAAGAAAAGTCCATCACAGGTTACAAGCCAGAATGGGTCTGTGCAGCCTCCTGGTTTTTGAAGTAATGACAGGTGCAAGGGAGTGGTGACAAGATGCAGGCATCTTTTGTCTTGTGTGCTCCCTGAGGCATCTGGTGGGCCACTGTGAAATACAGGAAAGCTGGGCTAGATGGGCATTTGGCCTGATCAGCAGAGGCTGTTAAGACTTTGCATTGATCAGCACACGCCCAGACTAAATGGCATGAATTTCTGCGGTAGGATGGTTGTTCCAAGACTGTGGCTCTCGGCCAGATAAGAAGCTGATCGGAAGACACTATTTGAAAAGGCTGGTTTTCCTGCAGGTCTTGTCCACCAACATCTCAAGGCACCCAAAGTATCTGTGGCTTGGAAAGTGGCTTTTCCTTGGTTTCTATTTGCACACCCACCCAACAGTCTGCAGTTTTGTTCCTGACAGGATGCCTGCTTCCTTCTTGCCTTTACCCTTTTGTGAATCACCTTTTCTGATTCCAGGAACTTAGAGGAAAGCATAAATATGCAGTAAGGTGGGTCCAGCCAACATTGCATCACACTGGCAGCCTTTTGGAATGCAACTGGACAAATAACTGTGTGTTATCAGTTGCGCAAGCTCGGGCTCTTCTCTTTTGTTGCGCCACTACATTCCCAGTTTGTCTCCTACTGCAGGTGTAAGAGGCAGGCGGGGGGGGGGCATTTAGCTCTTCTGCTATCTGTTTGCAGCTCGCACCGGGAGGGAAACATGATTCACGCCTGTCATGTGCCTGCTCCCTACCCCAGAATCGGAAGCAGGATGGGCCTTAAGCCAATGTGACCAATGCCGTCACATTGGGTGCTGCACTTTAGGGGTCCCCGCACCAGTGCAGCGAGCAGATCACCTGCTGTACCAAGTGGAATATCTGTGGGCTGCGGGCCAGTGGGGTGAGAAGAACAGCTTCACCTTGGGCCCTGCCGCCTGCCTCCAAATGGCTCAAAATGGGCCTCCTGGAAGCAGTTGGCGGTGATGTCATCATGTCACCACCACCTACTTCCAGGTGCCACGTGCAGCACCACAAGTGCGTTTCTTGGTGTGTGGGGGCCCTGCAGGGAGGGTGAGGGGCCCCAGGGGAGTGTCCCGCATTGGGCCACGCCACTCCTAGAGCCACCCCTGATAGGAAGCAGAAACCAGCTGTGTTTGGAAGCCACACAATGGCCAGCAAGAGTTTGGAGCCGGACCTCCTTTGGGATTCCGAGGCGCAATGTTAACAAGCGCAATGCTGAGGCCTCTTGCGGGAGGTACGCATGAATTTAGGAAGACTTGCTTTCCAGTTAGAACATAAGAAGAGCCCTGCTGGATCAGGCCAAAGGCCCATCTAGTCCAGCTTCCTGTGTCTCACAGCGGCCCAACAGGTGCCCCAGGGAGGCATGAGACAACAAGATGCTTGATCCTGTTGCCACTCCCTTGCACCCGGTACTCTGAAGTAGCCCACCACCTTTGTAAGGAGGTTGCACAACCCATCATTGCCTATAGCCCACGATGGACCTTTCCTCCAGAAATCCATCCAATCCCCTCTTAAAGGCATCAAGATCAGATGCCACCATCACCTCCTGTGGCAAAGAGTTCCACAGATTAACTACCCGCTGGGTAAAAAAGTACTTCCTTTTATCTGTTTTAACTCTCCCAACTCTCAGCCTCAGTTGCAAGGCTGCCCAGTGTCTAACTGCGTGGCTTCCAAATGTAACCTTCGCTCAAGCGCCCAGAGGTCTTGAGTCACCCCTCTGAAGCAGTGGCTCTCAAAATGTTTTCACACCGGGGCCCACATTTTAGGATGACCATCTGTCCGGGACCCACCAGAAGTGATGTCATGACCAGAAGTGCCGTCACTGTGACACCAGAGCCTGCCGCTTTCCTGAGAATGCCGCAATTAAATCAGTTGGGTGATTTCTCAGCCGTTTCCCAATAGCAAAGTGAATCAGAAAGAAAACAGCCTCTTTACCACCTTGACACAAGTGAAACAAGCACACAGCCCTCTCGTTTTCCAGCATCCCATCTTCCCCTGTTTTCAATATGGCTGCTCTAGGTGCTTTGTGACCCACTTGAAATTGGCTCACAACCCCCAGCTTGGGAACCACTACTTGTAGAACTGCAGAAGTTTCTTTTTTGATATGAAGGATGCTTTTTTTATTGAACCAATTTGCCTCATTTTTAGATCTGATTGTGATAACAAATATGACTAGGCTGACAAGGCAGCTCCAAAGAGGATGCCTTTGATTTCATTAGATGCAATAAGCAAATTTTAAAACCGAGTAGAGATGGATTTAAATACTGTTTTTATTGTGATGAATGTCAATAAAGGTTTTGTATTTGTATTTGTTTGGGTCCCAACCCACAGTTTGGGAACCACTGCTATAAAGATTTCCTCCATGTCAGCAAATTATTTGGAGGCGGGGCGGGGGGGGGGGAAGCCAAACGACTTAAGATCCAAAACAGAAAAGGTACTCCTGTAGATCAGTGTCTCTATTTTAGCATATTGTTGAGCATGTTTTTTTGTGCATTTTAGCATAGTGGGTATAATTGTAGAACAACTGTGTCTTTTCTTAAAAGTGGTGCCCACTTCTAACGTCCTTTCCGCTCCCGCTTCGTGGCTTTCGTTTTGCATCGTAAAGGCTGCACAGAACAATTAAGCACAATTAGATTAGTTTGTTTGTTGTTCCATCTGCCAAGCGCTGGTAGATGGTAATATCTGTGGGCGGGGTTGTGGTTTTTTTTAAAAAAGAAAAACAAATACTGTTGTGCCATCTCTAGTTTTGAAAGGTGCTTGTGAAATAATACAGTGCTTGTTATTCGGGGTGGGAGGAGGTTGTGCACTTTTGGGAAGGCAAAATGAGGAGCGGGGAAGACGTTAAAAAAATACCGTGGTTATGCTCGTTCCACTGCCAGTCCTGAAATTATTTTGCCAAGGAAATGAAAGCTTTTCAACTACGTTTGTGTATTTTTTTTTATGGAATCTATCAGGACAGAGCTTTAAAAGGGGTAGAGTTGAGAGCTGGTGTAGCTTTGTGATTGAAAAACTGAGCTGCAAATCAGGATGTCTGAAATCCACTGAAATTGAGTGTTGGGAGAGTTAAAACAGATAAAAGGAAATCCTTCCCCCCCCCCCCAGTGGGTAATTAAGCTATGGAACTCCTAGCCACAGGAGGTGGTGATGGCATCTGGCCTCAGTTGGGAACCGCTATGCTATATAATTCATAGGTGGTGACGAAGGTGGTGTTATTTGGGCAAAAAGACTCATCTTTAACACACAAAATTCTTTGAACTCCCATTAGCCCAATTATTATGTTTTCATTGTCCAGAGATTGGATATGGAGACCTCTGGAAGAATTTAAACTGTGTTTCCAGTATTCATGACCATCTCATAGATTACATCAGTCTTCTTTTATGGAAATAATAAGTTCCATTACTATTTGTAATAGTAGGAGGTTGTAGTCGAGAGGGTTAAAGCCTCCATTTGCCTGAAGATACCATCCGAAGGTCGCCAGTTCGGGATCACCGCCCAGAGTGGCAGACCTTGTAAACTGCGACTGATTAGAGCTGAGCTACAGCTGCTTGTGAGAGGGGAGTGTGCTGGGCCAGCCGCTTCTTGGTGGGAGCAGAGAAGTTGCTTATCAGCCAGCAGGAAGGCAAATTGTGTGGCCAGAAAGTAGACTACACCATGAAAGTACCATCTGTATGTTGTATGTTGTTCTTGAAAGATAGAACTTTCTTGTAATTTGTAAAAACCTTGTGTTTATGAATAAAGCCTGCCTATGTAAACCGCCTTGAGTTAAAGTCAGAGGACTAATCTAATGACCTAAGAAAGGTGGTATATTATTATTATTATTATTATTATTATTATTTTTATTTTTATTATTATTTTATTTCTGTGTTCGGGAGGGGGGAAGGCTAGCTACGACACTGAAGATGCAATTGTTGTAGCTTGCCGTAGGCTCTCTCTGGTTTCTTTGATGCATGTGTGCTTATTGCTTACTGCAGGTGAGTTTATTGTTTGCAGCCTTAACGATTGGAATGAGGGTAGGATGATGTGGCGTGATGCAGGTGGAAGTTTCAGGTTTCAAACTGGACCCAAATCTCCAGGTTGGACTCTTGGAGAATCAGCCAGATAGAAGGTGTTTGATTCACTCCCATGCACTTGTGTGTGTGTGTGTGTGTGTGTGTGTGTGTGTGTGTGTGTAGAGAGAGAGAGAGAAACTATAGGAAGGACTGCATACCAGTGACGTGGTACCTGACCCAGATACCTGGCCCAAGGAAAGCCCAACAGGTTGAGGCACTTTGAAACGGAGGGTGGATAAAAACCTTCTGAAATCTCCCAGCCTGGAATGGAAAAATCTGGCAGTGCCCCACCTCCAAATCGCCCTCTTTCTCGAGGCAGCCGCATCCTCTCTAGGCTAGGATGGGGCAGGGAGTGGCTTCGAGAGAACGTTTAAGGGGCTGGGTCATCCGCAGCCCGAGGGGAATCCACCTCTTTCCGCCAAGGCAAAGGCAAAGCAGCAGCTGTCATAGGCAGTGAGGTGAGCCTCCGCGTTGATCGTCGGTCTGTGTGGGTTGAAACGAACGTGGGTTCTTGAGGGAGGGGTTGGCAATTCTCACCCTGGGCCTGGTTTTTCTGCGTCTGCAAGGGAGGGCCATTCGCTTTGCAACTGTATGGCCTTGTGGCGGTTTGCAAATTATATTGATTTTTCGCAAATCTGATAAATATTTTTTTGGCATGGCCTGCCCAGTCGCCAGATTCCGTGTTTTTCTGGAGAGGACAGCCTGGCCATTGCATGCTGAACTGGGAAATTATTGTGGAGTGTGTCGGTCTCAGGAGGCTTGGCTACTTTATTTATGTGCTCTGCTTTTCCCCCTCCCTCCCTGCATGCACACATCCAGCTGTGCACTTTTGGTATATCCAGGGTCTGGCAGAAATTTGGGGTGACAATTAAAGCGAAAACTACATACCTGCAACTGTAATTCAGTGCTCGACCCCAAGGGGGGCCTGCCTGCCAGCCTGCTACCCTGGGAATGTCAGGCTCCGTGGGGTTCACACGAGGTCAGGGCTGGTGGTCAAAGGGAGTGGGTTATAAAGGGTTCACTGGCTCCCTCTGGCTCCGCCCCTCCCTCCCTCCCTCCCTAGTATGATAAGGTCAGTTGCAGGATCCTGCCCTCCTCCTTCCCCTTGCTCCCTTGGTGACCCTGTTCCACCTTGCACTCTACCCCTATTGCTCCTGGCCTCCACAGCTGGGGGCTAAGCGGAGCCGTCTGCTTGCCTCCTTCTGCTCTGCCGGCTTGGCAAGTCAGTGGAAAGGGTGGCCACCCAGCTGCTCAGCCGGAGGAAGCCATGCTGCTCCCGCATGGCTCCCAGGCCCTGCTACCACCAGAATTGTGCCCTGGCTGCCGCTGGTTGGCTGTGCCAGGCCTTTCCGAGCCGTGGACTCGGTCGCAGGGACTCCTAGGCAGCGGTGTTATTCGGCAGCTCGTTACCGGATGACACTACTGCTCCTAGGAGTGCCCCCAGGCTGGGAGAGGAATGGCTCCCCCCCCCCCGGATATAGACAGGTGCCCTGCTGGGACCGAGGGTTTACTGAGATATCTTCACATATCTTCACAATATTCCCCCCTTCCTCACAATCCTACATCTTCAGTGTGCTACAGCTTTGGTAACTGATGCAACTTTGAAAGTGCAGTTTTGCCATCTAGGGGAAAAACAAAATTACGTCCTCAGAGCCTTTTGATGTAGCCCCAGGTGTGCATGTCTGTCCAACAGCTCTCCATGTCGTGAGCCGTTCTCCATATTCAAAAGCTTGCTACCTGATTCAGCAGGGCAAGGGCAGAATCCCATCAGAGACACCTGGGTCTCAGCTGAGCCCCATTGCATCCCTTCTCCCCCCTCCCCCCCCAAAAAAACCCTGTGTTGTCTGCAGTGTGGGAAAGGAAGGCGGCTAGCTTGATGGCTTTATAAAGGAATTGGACAAAGTCCTGGAAGCCAGAACTACAATGATGATGATGAGAGCATTTATATACCGCTTTTCAACAGGAGTAGTTCAAAAACGGGTTGTATTGTAAAACCAACCAATAAATGGCTCCCTGTCCCCAAAAGGCTCGCCATCTTAAATACAGAAGAGACACCAGAAAAGGCACCAGGCTGGGCTGAAGGACATTTCCATTCCCTCGCTGAGGGTGCAAGCCTAACCCACTTTCCAGCAGTGACATAGCAGTGCCAGTGGGGCATGTGCTGCATCCTGCAGTTGGGGGGCAGTCACAGTCGTTTGTTCCCTTAGCTAAGAGCTGCATTGCCCTTACTCCGCTGCTGGGAAGTGGGTTAGGATTGCGCCCTAAATGTAAGAGGGCACCACAGTGGATCCTCAAGCTGCAGATTTGGGCCGTCCGGATTTGAACCACAGTAGGTTCCAAGCCAGGGTCTGAGTACCTCCCTGAATAGGATCCGGAAAGGTCCCCTCTGGTGTATGCCTGACATTGGCAAGTGACGTGCTGGATTATCTCTGGATTATCTCGGCATGTAAAATGATTTTTGTCATTGATGTAATCGTTCAGCCATCATCGATGTTTGCAGACCGCATAAAACAAACGTACGTCCTGGAGTAACAGTTATTTCGGAGTGTTTTCACAGGCTTTTATGGACGTAGGTGTAATCTGTGTGAACTCCGGTGAGATTATTTTTCCAACTGCAATAGCTGCACGCTCAACCTTGGCCGGGCGCCAACTATTGTCAGCGCGATACGGACGAACTCCTGACTCCTTCATGGGCGTTAGCTGGGCGGGAAGAGGGATCTTGAGTTTCTCTCCAGATTTTGTTGTGAAAACAGGCTGTGACGTTCTGAAAAGGTGGCTGCGGTCCAAAAGGCTTGTTAAAGGGAGCGCTGTCTAGTTCTTAAAACTCTTGTTAACAGTGGCATTGGGTGTCTGTTCAGGATTTTGTATGTAGATCTGAACCATAAAAGTGAGAGGGTGGGAATTTCATGAACATTCCGGTCCAATGCAAAAATTGCTTCCCTTGGGGGGGGGGGGAAGGTGGAAGCAGAAGAATCCTTGGGAAACCGGAATTCCCCTTTCTTTAAAAAGGTGTCCTCAGAATCCACGGTTTCAGGTATCTACGGAGGGGTCTGGAACGGAGCGTGTAATTAGTCTGTGGAACTCCTTGCCACAGGATGTGGTGATGTCATCTGGCCTAGATGCCTTCAGAAGAGGATCAGACAGATGTCTGGAAGAAAAGTTCGTCACAGGTTACAAGCTATGACGGCTATGTGCAGCCTCCTGGTTTTAGAAATAGGGTACCTCGTAATGCCAGGTGCAAGGGAGTGGCAACAGGATGCAGGCATCTTGCTGTCTTGTGTGCTCCCTGAGGCATCTGGTGGGCCACTGTGAGATACAGGAAGCTGATGGGCCTTTGGACTGATCCTGTAGTGCTTATTATATAGGGCTGTGACCCACAGCTCAGGTCAACTAGTGAACATTTCCATCTGTTCCACCTCCCCAGTTACTTTTTGCCTAAATAGATACCGGGGGGGGGGGAATGATGTCTACCAGGACTGCAGCCCAGCAGGAAAACAGCTGAACCCCTCCTTTTTATCACGCCAGAGTCCCAACCCTGGTTGGGTCCTGCACATCTGCTCCTTAACCCCGATTAAATGATTGTGGCGCATTTAAAATTAGGTGTCATTTGATGATCTTAGCAATCCTGTTCCTCCTTAATCTGTTTTTGATGCCATTTCTCTCCTCTCCTCTTCAAGGCCTCCGTTCATCGAACGCTAATCTTTTTTTATTAAACCTCTGCTCCCTTGTGCTTTTCCTTGTCTCTGTGCTTTCTCTCCTGTGTCTCCTGTTTAGTATTCAGCTGGCTTCTCTGTCGTCAAGAAGAAACGTATTTTTTTTTTAAAACAACTTGCCTTTTATCTCCACGATTTCCTTCTTGATGCACTCTTTGGTATTTTCCTTCCTTTCCTATTCCTAAGTGAAGCCTTTTATTCTCCAAGGCTGCAATCCTATACACCAGCAGTTCTCAAACTCTTAAGCACAGAGACCCACTTTTTAGAATGGCAGTCTGTCCAGAGTCTGTAGTTCACAAAGAACCGAACTTTTATCATCGGTGCACTGGTCTCGCATCCCAGGAAAGGTGCTGGCTGCTCTCTCTTCTCCATCCTGAGACTGCAGTTTGCCTGATGGCTCCCGATATTGTTGTGCAGCCTGTCCTGTGTGAGTTTGGATAACTCCCTAATGGTGATGTGCTGGTGATGTGCACTCGCCACCAGTGATGCTCTGCTTCGTTTGTGACTGTTCTGGAACGGGCAACCACCACGATGGAGGTGTCTGTGAACTTCTTTCCTCCCATCATGTTCCTTTCCTGGCCAACAAGTTCGCTAATGGCCAGGCATTGGCTGGGGCTGACTGTCTTTGGGGGTTCTGCAAGGATAATAATAATAATGATAATAATAATAATGATAATAATAATAATAATAATACTTGTATTTATATACCGCCTTTCTTAAGATCACTAGATTTATCTAATGACTGTAACTCAAGGCGGTTTACATAGGCAGACTTTTATTCACAAACCCGAAGGTTTTTACAGTTTACAGAAATGTTCTGTCTTTCAAGAACAACACTCATACAGATGGATCTTTCTGGATTTAGCCTTCGTTCTTAGCCACCCATCTGTCTTCTGCTGGCTGATAAGAGGCTTCCCTGCTCGCACCAGAGACGCAGCTGACCAGCACATTTCCCCTCACACGAGGCAGCTGGAACTCAGCTTTTTAATCAGCCGCAGTTTGCAAGGTCTGCCCTCACAGAGACTTCCGGTAGTCTCGAGCTCACGATCTTCAGCTGTTATCTTCAGGCAAACGGAGGCATTAACCCTCTCCGTTAAATTTTCTCGGCTAAATCTTCTGCCCATTTACAGATAGGGCCTCTTTACAACCCTGTGTGGCTCCTTTTGTAAGGGGAGCATTATCTGCAGGGATTTAAGCATTGAGTTTCAGCTGCTCCCTTGTATTGCGCAGAAGGGATAGCTCAGTCTCTGTGGCATTTAGGGACTCTTCTTTTCTTTGTCTTGGTAAACAAAGGGTCAGAGGAGTCTCTGCCTGGAGCATGTGCTATAAAACCAGTGCTTTAAGCATGCACTATAAACTAAAAAAAAAAAATGTGTGTATAAGAGAGAGAAATAGCCCTCCAATGAGTACCAATCAGAACACCAAAAAGGTGTCTCTTCACTCCCCCATTCTGTGCCATAATCCGTATGTTTGGAGTTGCTTGGAGTTGCTTTGCAACGGGCTGGAGGATAAAAATATCTGCAGGCCGATAAGTCCTGTCTACACGTCAGCACTATTGCACCCTACTCCTTGTTTGCATGCTCTCCCGCCAGTGGAGGGCAGGAAAGGGAGTAATTCACACCAGCTGTTGCTCCAAGCCTGAGCTGATGGCTAAGAGGCTGAGATTGCGAGTCAGGACTTCCCTGGTTTGACAAGGTGGCCCTGGGCAAAGCTCGGTCTCTCAGACCCAGTCTTCCCTACAGCAACATGTGGACAATCATGCCTTGCAAGAGCATGTTGTGCGCACTACATCAAGATGATGCATACGTCACATTCCAAAAAGCACTATTCAAATGTTTAGTGGTATGGCCACCCTGTTCTGGTCCGCTGTAACCTTGCCACTTTCTGGAACATTCTCCCTCTGTTACGGCCAGCCGCAGACTCTCTGCAAAATGCAGCATTCCTTCTGAAATAGTCTGAGTGCTCAATCCTAACCTGGAGTTAGGCCGGCACAGTTAGGCCTGCAAAGTTTGGCCGGCACAAGGGCCCCCGTAAAGCGCGTTTGGACCACTCTCGGAGTCGGGGAGGATGGCGCACGTCTGTGTGCTCTCTGACTCCAAGAGTGGTCCAAACATACTTCCAAACATGTTGGAAGAAAGAACATCTCCTACAATTTATTTAAGCAGAGCTGGCAATCCTAGATGTAACTGGCCACAGCCTTAAAAGATCTTTGCTTGCTTGCCTGTCCTCTGAAGTGTGTGACCTGGATAATTTTACAAGTGTCCTGTGTTGTGGGGAGAGTGGTTTTCGCTAGGGACTATGGGATTGGGGGAA